>JAHWFP010059534.1:0-12430 GCA_023313725.1 Lithobius niger
AAGACTACATTTTTACGGTTACAAGACTACATTTTTACGGTTACAAGACTACATTTTTACGGTTACAAGCCTACATTTTTACGGTTACAAGACTACATTTTACGGTTACAAGCCTACAGTTTTACGGTTACAAGACTACAATTTGTAACTGCACTTCATCCAATGGACATTAAATTTCGTGGAAACCTGGTAGGTTTTTTAAAATTTTATTTTCGTATAAAATGAGGGGGTGGCATGTACTTAGATATTGGCCGAAATACGCTGATGACAGAAAAATAAAATGAACGATCTTCATATACTTTTATTAATTTGAAACAAATTATCCACGTAAATTCTGATAATTATTGCATTTTAGGGCAAAAAGCCCTAATTCACAAAAACAGAGACCTCGCTGCTATACTTTAACAAACGAACATAGCCTATTATCACTCTTTTAGTTAGGTTTTAACATTAAATGCTGTAAAGTGGTGGGACTGACGCTTGGAAAGTGTAGTGCTTTCAGCTCATTCAGAGTATTAGTTTTTTTCCAACAATTTATCGCATGACGTTTCAGAAAAGCACTCATGCACCCGTCATCGTGATGTTACACTTTGCCCAATAACTTATTTCACTCAACTGATGATGTTAAAGAAATACATTCATACTCTCTGGGTTGCAATGTCACAGCAACGCAGTTTCCCCTATAACTTATTCTACTCAAACTACTTTACTACACTGTCTTAATTCCTGTTCAATGTGTATAGTTAAAGCCTAATACTACAACCTTCTAACAGTGGATTACAATTGGCCACATGAAGTTTATGGTCATTTGTCACCAAATGGTGTCAATTTGGAAACAGTAAATCAACCTGATTGCAAGAATAAACAAGAATTTAAATAAATATAATAACTGCGTATGCTAAAAAATCATGCGCCTATGGCTTTCTGTAAAACGAGAATGTGGCAGGTAAAGCGACAGTTGCAGAACAGGGGACACAAATTCATGGTAAGCGTACAAGAATAATTACTAATGCTCCGATTTTTACATGAATGATAACACAGCGACATTGGTTACAACAATCTAAATCTACCAAATATTTCGAAACATTCAGGCATGCAATACGACAAGGGCCGATTTTTATTTTGGAGGCGGGGGGGGGGGGGAATGCAACCACCACCATCCCCCTCACACCCAAGAAAAATTATCAGTCGGAAAAATGGACCTCAGTCGGAAATACCTAAAAGTATAAAACAATTTTTTTTAAATAATAAAAATTAATAACATTTTGGCACAGCTTGGGATAAAAAAAATAATTAGCTCCTAAACCCACTGATCCCAGTCTATCTACAAGGCAATTCTCTTAACCCCCCCCCCTTTCCCACACTCGGTGTGAAAAGCCTAATTTTTGCCAAAGTTGAGGGAAGAGGAAGAATTTCTCGTTTGATAGCTCTCTTTGTTGGGGGGCGGGGGGGGGGGGGGGGGTGGAGGCACTAGGATGAGCGCCCCTGTATATTGCATTCTTTGTTCAAACATAATGCGTGTTAATTTTTAAGTAAAGAGAAGTGCGTGATCTCAGACTATGAGCTACATTCATGAGTCACCAGCCAATTTCTCATTTTCTTCTCCAGCAAAATTACCTTAACAGACGAAAGGCAAAGCTCTCTATTTTTTTATTTATCTATCGAAAGTGTTCGTAGAATGAATTTGTAATTCTGCTTTTATTTAACGTGTAGCTTACGTGCCTTCCAAAGCTGCCATCAAACCTAGAAAATATCGGGGCTCCACGCGTCCGTATTACAGCTACGCACTACCCCGTTGCTGGTGAAATGGACTCACACATACTACACAACTGTTACACCAATAACTGATTAGCAGGAGCCGCTATTTGTTCGACATGACTACCCGAATAGTCAATATGCGTAGATTACTGGAACAGTTACCGGCGAAGCACGTAGTAGCCGCCATTTTTTCCGTCGTTTCGCGGCCGCCCTAGATGAACAATAGAAATCCGTTTTCCGTGCGATGCTGTCAAAACGTGAAACGACCTGGTCCAATTTCGGTTCAACTTCTTTTCCAGACGGAAACATAACTGGCAAAAATCATTGGTAAAGAACCTAGAAACCTTCATATGCAAACGACTTAATCATAAACTGTTCAATACTAAAGTCTACAGTTTGCTGGGACGTGTTCTCATCAAAAATCATGGTTAATTGACTGATATTCTAACACTTCTGGCCTGACGCTATTAAGTGATATGCCGGACCAGTTCGAATAAACGACTAGAGTGGGACGTGACGTCATTATACAATAGCCACGACCTAGCCACGATGCAAGATCTTTTCTCACCCAACTGTATTTCAAAAAACTGTTTTTATGCATAAAATGCATAAGCAGTTAAAAAGAAGAATGAATCTGCACATTTTATTCTATAGGGATTAGAAGTTATTTCTCATACTGACTGGGATCAAAAGTAATCAGCACATACGTGTATTGCAAGCATTCATTCGTATTGACATACTAATCCAGACTGGATTTTTTAATTGTGTTTTAACTACTAAATGGACACAAAATCTTACACATTTCACTTACACTTTCAGATACTGCTTACCTTTATAGCGCCTTTCTTATTTGAGGTTCCCTGTTTGACAGCAACCTTCTCTTCAGTAATGTTATCTTGGAAAAGCCATACCTTCCCAAAGCCTCCGCTGCCCAGCAATTTGACAGCAGACAATTGTCCAATATTTGGCAAGTCTAGATATACAAATTATAATTTGTAATTGTACCGTAATACCTTTTCATGCATTTATTCATCAGTAACTTTGTTTTAATGTGTGTAAACCATCTACGTCGTTGGTTTCTAAGACAAAATAAACAGCTATACCCTTTAACGCAGCCACCGATTTACACGTTTTTTTTAAACTGGTTTCGTTCTTTTTTACTTTGCTTTCGTTTTCTTTCATTTTCGTTTCGTTATGTTTCGAATTGCTTTAGTTTCTTTGCATTTTGCTTTAGTTTCTTTTCGTTTTGCTTTCGTTGCGAGATAATTTTACCAATCTGATAGTTGAAGCAAATTAAACGGAGAATACTAAATGTAATTTATAGTAAATAAATTAAGATGTAGGTTTAAAAACGTATTAAATTATTGATTAACTGTATACAGTAATTATCAGTAATATCAAGGGTAATATGGATTGGTAATATCCATACCATTATTAACCTTGGTAATATCCATAAATGGCTACTGCTAAAATTAAGTTGAACGACATATTTAAAAAGCAATGTGGTGAGAATCATCAGTGGATTTTGCGTCGGTAATGTGTTCCGAGCACTTAATTAATTTTTCTTTTATTTATTTGTAATAATGCAAGAATTCCTGTTACGACGCTCCAAGAAAACAACTGAAAACGAAACTAACGGCCCGGTACTGTCGTACAGGGAAGCTCCATTCCAGCCGCGATGTAGGGTAGGTAACAGGAAAATACGGGGCCACACACAAATTACATCACTCAAATTTCGTCCTTTTTGAAATATCTCCCTTCAGTCACACTATTCACAACCTTTGCAACCCTGACCCATGGAAGATATCGTCGACCTCCCCCCCACCCACCCTTCTCCAATTCCTTACCGCAAGAGGAAAGCAATGTGGGAAAATTACTGTATAAATCTAGTAGTGAAATTAGTCAGATTTCACACTAAAATTTCTGAAGACCGTTCCTGTAAAGTCAGTACCCCAAAACAAAAATTGTTAAGGATTCCCGCCAAGCTTTTCGGCCGTGTGAAGTCGTGGTATAAAAAGCCAAGCTCTTTTACCAAGCTAATCCCACCGACTAATAAATACTTCTGTGATGTCCTTGGCGGGGACACACCTAAGCCCAGCATGGGCACCAATGGTAATAACTCACACGGACTACCAGAGTGTAGGCTACAGCTGATAAGACGGCGAACTTCCTGTTTACTTCTCTTTAAATACAATTGCAACAGGAAGTCATGTGATGCAACTTAATACTATATACAATGATGGAATAGCCTATTAGTAGTTAAACGGTTATCTAGGTAGGGTTAACATATAGACATGAAATTGATGGCTGCCATTGTGGAGCACACAAGTGACGACTCCACAATACAGCAAGCGAAAAAAAAACAGAAAAAAAAATAATTTAAGCCTAGCTGGAAATAAAATTATGATTACGAAAGCAAGATGTATTTTTTTAGTGCATTACCTATTTTTAAAGAAAGATACATAATTTTTCGCTTTCGATGAAAAACAAAACACTATTTTTGAAAGCTGTTTTTACAAAATAAAGAACTGAAGATGTACATGGTTAAGCAAAAAATTAAACATTACTAAATGGCTGAAAACTTGCCAGTTTTAAATTTCTGTTTTAATTTCAGGAGCAATTTTTATAATAAATACAATTAAAATTTTCAGTGTTGTTGTTTCAATTTACGTAGCTTTTTTTTTGGTTAAGTTTCTTTTTGCAGCAACCATTTCTGCACCTGAAACGCTATAGCGTTGGCTGTGGACAAACATCTGGCATTCGTGAGATCGTTGCTAATGTTTACTTTTTGTTAGTAAATCACCGGAGTGGGAATTGCGGCTCCAAGCAATTTTTTTTTCCGATGAGTGAAGAATTTATGTACATGAAAAGACAAAAAGATACAAAAAAGGATAAAACCGTGAAATCAATTTTTCATACGAACAACAATATACACTTACATTTTTACCTAATTTTAAAGTGGACATTTTTTAAATAAACAAAGCCGATTCTCTGCACGAATAACTATGGGACAAAACGTTTTAGCGTTACTCGCTACAGTTTAAAAAGAACTATCATATAATTCATACGCAACGGATTACAACAAAAAAAAAAACCGGAGAAGTTGTAGCCCACTGGTAATTTTGCAAAAAAACAACTACAAATTGAGCTTGCCTGGAGCTCTACACAGTCTCTTTGAACGATGAGCATTTTGAAGTTGAGCAGCTATATCAACCTGTGTTGGTGATAGCACAACTTTACGTTTATTGGGATTCGGTTTCGCTTTTTTGTTAACATGACCTGGCTTTGGTGGTGATTGCTTAGCGGGTGGTGATGTAATAATCGATGGAGATTGTGACCTTTCTGACTTCGAATTTCCTTCAAGAGGGGCGCTGGTAGTAGCCAAAGGTGACTGGTTATTTACGTTAGCAGACTCATCCACTTCGTGTGTGTAGGGTGATTTCGCTGGATATTTCCTGCCACCTGGTGACTTGCGTAGCAAATTCTCAGGTGTTGTTTCAAGCTGTTCGATTGGTGGATTCGAGCCCTCAGTTACAGAAATTGACTTCCTGGATTGGCCGAGAGATCACGCTCAGGAACTTCGTCAGCAGAACTTGGCTTTTCACGTTGCTTGCCGCCAAAAGACATGCGTTTGAAATTTGAGTGATGTTGCTCATTACTATTACGTTTGGAGGCTGTTCTGGATAATCATTTTCGGCGGTATGTAACCTTAGTTGTTCGCGATGTTTGCGAATCGTATTACCGTTCGTATCAACGATAGTATAGAATTGATTACTACATATTTGGTTAACAATACAACTCACCATAGCCTATCATTTGTTGTAGAAAAGTCACGATACGAAACCTTTTCACCTGTTTGATACGTTTTCAACTCACGATGGTGGGTGCTCTGTACTTGTTTAATTGTTTATGGCGTACGGCTGCAATAGGGTCAGGGAACAATAAATCCAGCCGAGACTTTAATTCTCGGTTAAAATGTAATTTTCCGGGTGTTCCTTGCATGGTAGCGGAGATAGTGATTCATGCTGATAACAGGTAAGAATTAATACTCTCTTGAATAATAGACCCCTGTCACCGCGCGGCCTTGTAGACTCTCTTGAAATTAAGGACCTAGACCTCTGCCAAACCGTTGGTCCAAGGCGCAAAACTTGGCCCGGTCATGTGCCTAATTCCATTGGATTTTAACCAATTTTGGAATTCTGAGAACAAAAATTGGGCAGCATTGTCCGTAACTAAGCTGTCCATTAAACCATATAAAGCTATATGATTGTTTAAAACATCACTGACACGCGCGGACGTTGTTGACTTCATTTTATGCACAAAAGGAATTTTTGAATGTGCGTCTACTAGAATGAAAAACATGTAATTGTCCATTGGCCCCAGAAAATCAGCGTGTAAGCGATTATTTGGTGTTAGTGGATATTCCCACGTATGCTTAGAACCAGATGTCTGTGTATCTTTATACTCTTGACAATTTTGGCATCATTTTACTTTATTTTCAATGTCAGAGTCAATCTTAGGCCACCAGACTTTTTGTCTAGCAAAACTTTTCAATTTAACTAGGCCTAAGTGAGTACTGTGTAGATCTTCCAAGATTTGTCTCCGCAAGGCCGTCGGCACCAGGACTCTATACCCCCAAAATAAGGTTTCGTTTCCGACCGGGATTTCAGCACGACGTGTGAAGTACGGTAACAGATCAGGAATTTCGCATTTGTCAGGCCAGCCATGGTTCACATAACGATAAACCTTTGAAAGGATTTTATCACGTTTACTTTCAAGAACAAGTGTCTCGTTTAAAACTTGAAGATTAGAAATAGTTTCTAAAGCAAGAATATTATATTGCTTTTCTGCTTTCTCGAATTCCTCGGTATTTGGGAGGGGAAGGCGCGATAACGTGTCTGCCGTCAAATTAAGTTTACCGGGAATTTGTTCGAATTCGTAATCATAAGTATTAAGCATCACTGCCCAACGGTGAACCCTGGCGGCTGCCATCTGCGGTATTCCTTTTTTAGGGCCAAAAATTCAAACTAAAGCCTTTTTGTTGGACGGAGGTCTCATGGATCTCTTGATCAAGAACGCCATTTGCACTTCAAATGAATACTTTTATTTGGGCCCAGGCCAACGTTAAAGTTAGCCCACGTTTTACCCAAAAACAAACATTTACAAAAAGGACTCCAACCGCTAAATCACCACAACAATATACAGCCCCCAACAATGGACAGTACAGTGTCATGCGTGATTATCGTTATGCACCTGTCGCAGCATTCCCCTCTTATAAGCACTAATGAGGCTTTACTGATTACAAATTAACAGCTATCTAATTATAGCATGCAAACGGCATAAAACGCAAGAATACAAAAATGCTGAAACTTGAACACAAGGCACAGACTTGAAATATTAAATAATAATGACGCAAAACAGCGTTTATACGTCGAAGAATAGGAAAAAAAAAATTAATTTTGAAATGGTAGACGATTTTTACATGCCCGCATAAGAAACCCTATCAGCGAAACGTAACAGATAGAGGCTAGCAATGTAAAACTTCACCAGACAACAAAATATCATAAAATCACGCAACTACATGCGACACAATCGGCAAGTAGAAAGTTGACAAATCACTCTATCGGTAATACAAAATACGTCAGTCAATGAATATTAATCAGAATAAAGTGCAAAACACAACTTCATGATTTCATTCAGTCTAGTACCAGTCACAATTTTTGTAAGGGGGTCAGCCGGCATTTCGGTACTCGGACAGAAATTAAGGCAGATGTTATTCTTGAGTATTTCGTCCCGTACATAATTTATTTTCCGAAGATAGTGTCTCGAATGACTACTACCACCATTGGTCAAGAGATCCATAGCAGAACGAGAGTCCGTGAACACTGCGATTGGAAAATTCAAAGTTGTAGGACTGATCTCTGCAAGCAATCCCCGAAAACAAATTAGTTCCTTCGTTAGGTCTGACATAGCACTGACTTCCGCTTCACAACTTGAGTGCGCAACGAGGGGCTGTGTCTTACTGCTCCATACTACAGGCGAAGAGCCTAACATGATTAAAATGCCACTGACACCTTTACTGCCTTCTACTGAATCCCAGGAGGCGTCGCTATAAGTCTTCAATTCGCCCATGTCACCCAATCGGTAATGAATTTTCCTATTGGCTGTGCCTTTGAGGTACCTCCACACCCTTTTAAGTGCTGTCAAATATGCGAGTTTTGGTGCCGCCGATTGTCTGGCTAACTGCACGACAGTGAAGAGAATATCTGGGCGAGTTTGTATCCCCAAGAACATCAACGACCCGAGCATTTCCAGATAAGTGGTTTTATCAATTGGTAAAGAGTCTATACAGGCACCTAGAGGTTTCGAAGTGGCGGAGACAGTCTTCACGGGATTGACATCAGATAATTTAAAATATTCTAGTTTGTCTTGTATGTACTTTGCATTGGAAAGGGTAATAAATTGATCTGTGTATTCTATCTCATATCCGATGTATTTCTGATTTTTGACCTCTACTATATCTAAGTGCGTTCGTAAGGCAGTTAAAAAGGATTGGTAGATGTTTTCGTTTTTCACACTGATCATCTTATCATCGACGAAGAGGCATAAAATGAGTAGATTGTCACCAGATTTTTGGACAAAGACACATGGGTCGAATTCGGACTTTACGAGACCCAATTGGCGTAAAACTTCGCTTATGTGTTCAAACCAGTTCCGCCCGGATTCCGATAAACCATAGATGGATTTATTTAGCAAACAGACTAACTGCTGCCCATGGTCCCCGGGTGTTTCGTATCCTGGAGGTTGCGTAAGGTATACGACACGTGAAATTTTTTCGAAAAGGTAGGCTGTGGTAGTGTCTAGGAAATGTAATTTATGGTGTAATCGGGCAGAAAGTGCGAGCACTAGACGGACGGAAGAGTTCCTCACGGTGGGCGAGTAGGATGAAATGTAATCTATACCAGCGCGCTCATTCCAGGCCGCAGCTACTAATCTTGCCTTTAATTTTCGCAATGAACCATCGGGGTGTTGTTTCCGTACGAATATCCATTTGGAACGAATTACTTTACTTCCGGGAGGCTTGGGAACCAGTGTCCAGACATTGTGAGATTTCATGGAGTCCAGTTCTTGCTCCATCGCACGGGCCCAGCCATCGGCTTCTGGAGATGATAATGTATCACGAAATGTTCTTGGCGTTGGTATCTGTGTCGCCGCTAAAATATGGCATAAAATGACGACGGGTTCATCAGCATCGTCATCTGAATCCAGAATTGAGTCGGGTTCAGATTGCAAGGTGCTATCCTGCAAATTATGGATACGTTCAGCTGCTCGTCGATCTGCCATAACCTGTTTTGTGGTTCCTGGTGGTCTTCCACGTCTTCGGTGAGGGCCGTAGGCAACGGGGTTATCACAAAGTGGCACGGGTTGATCTCCTTGTATTGGATGATGGGGCCGAGCTCGTGGGGGCGAGTCGTGAGATCTATCCGTATTTATGATGGGAGGAGTGTCAGGAGCAGAAGGATGACTTGGCGTCGAGTTTAAAATGTCTCCACCACGAACACTTTCATCAAATCTGACATCTCTTGACACAATAAGCTGCCTAGACTCAATGTCGAGGAGATGAAATCCGATACTCCTTGTCGCATATCCTAAGAATATTGCACGCTTAGCTGTGGACTCAAATTTCACGTGTTGGTGTGATGGCAAAACATAGTAGGCCAGACTGCCAAACGTGTGCAGGTGGCGTCCAGACGATGGATATCTTCCTGGATCCCAACGTCCTAATGGTGTCTGTTGAGGTAATCCATACAGTGGTCGTGACGGCATGATGTTGTGTAAATAACATGATGTTTCAACGGCGAATCGCCAAAGTGAAATTGGGAGGCGGCTGTGTTCTAGTAATGTAGTGGCCCGCTTGATGACAGTTTGGAAACTTCTCTCCACGATTGGATTCGTCTTAGGTGCGAAAGGGGCCGAGTAGAGATGTTTTATACCATTCTCGGTAAGGTAGTGTTCAAATTCATATGCTTTCCATATTGGCTCGTTGTCAGTATGGATTGTGACAAGCCGGCATGACGTTTCATTCTGTCTCTGCAGTAGGAACGTATGTAATGCGTCCAATACTTGTGACTTGCGTTCGAGGAAATAGGGAAAGACACGGCGTGAATAGTCATCTATGAACAACAATAAGTAACGTGCATTGGCATATGTAGGAACCTTGACTGGGCCTGTGAGGTCTGCGTGAATTAATTGCATAACCCGGCGTGATCGAATTGGTGCAACTTTCGGGTATGGTAAACTTCGGCTTTTACATAAGATGCAGACCTGGCAGGGCTCTTTTGGTGGTGTCCCAAAATGTATTCCATGGAGAGTGCCTTCACGTTGCATCTTCTGCATCACCACAGGTGACGGGTGGCCGAAGCGTTCGTGCCATAACGTCCATGTAGACATTTCGGATAGTAAATTCTCGTAGTTGCACGGTAGCTTGGTAGGTACAACAGCTTTGCACGAGGCAAAATCCATAGGTGGTAAGATTTGTCCCTCTAAACGATAAACATCATTGTGTAACAAAGGTCCATCTCCCAATAATTTGTCACCTTTTAACAATTGGAAATGTTGTTGTTTTGAATAATTGTGATTCCTTTACGATCTAATCGTGGCGTGGATATGAGATTGGCCGATGCCTCTGCAGCGTAGAGCACATTCTCTAAACGGAGAATACTGTATGGCGTCTCTATACGTATGTCCCCTTGACGTGTGGCAGTAATACTTGCTCCTTTGGATGCTAGGTAGATCTTCGTAGAGATGACCCTTGAATTTGTCAGCCAGTCATAACGGCATGTGACGTGGGACGTCGCGCCCGAGTCGAGGGCGAAGTATTCCCTAGCAGCCAAGAATGCGGACTGTGGGTAACCAATGGTCAAGGCGAACTCACTCTTGTGAGCATAATCTTGTAACGAGACAGCTTTAGGGCTCGTAGCGGTCAGCTTTAACATTTCTGAGCGATCGGTTTGTAAGTCCTCTTCGGATTCAATACAGAGAGTGGAGCTTTCGGAAAAGACGTCAAACTCATCCGTGCATAGCTGTCGGGCTTTCGGCTTATACGTGCGGTGGTTATCTCGTGGCCCTGCCATCATCGGAGGTTTCTCTTTAGGGGTACGTGTGTTCTTAGTAGCTAGATATTGCTGTTTTATTCGGCAGTTTTCCTCCACGTGATTAAATCTTCGGCACCATTGGCATTGGACACGAAGTCTCGTATCCGGAGTGGCTTCTTGAGGCAAAAAGTGCCGATTCCTTGGTTTTCGGGTTGTATTCATACACATACCATCACGATTGCTACAACGTTTGTTATTCAGGTTACGTGATTGATAAGGTATGGCCAACAGATGGTCGGTAACTGGGCACCTTGTAGTAGAGGCGGAGGGCATAATTCTGTAGTAAGCATCCACAAGACGTTGTTCCATACGGGCTGGCGTTAGGTTAGCTTCTCCTTGTAGACTCTCAATAACACCTTGCCACCGTTGGTGTTTCACCCCACGTAGGACGTAATGTACGTAGTCACTGTCCGATACCTGGCGTCCTGCATTATGACAAATATGACGCAATCCCTGGACACGAGATAAGTAGTCTTCCATGGTCTCTTGTGACTGCATTTCGAGGTTATGTAAGGCATCCAGATGTCGTAGTTGGGCATCTTGATTCTGGGTATTGTACCTTAAGTTGAGGTCATCCCAAATCGTCTTGGCGACTGTAATTTCCAAGTAGTGGATCAGTTGATGGTCATCAATGCATTTCATGAGAAAATTCAATGCATAGTTATTGCTAGTACGCCATGCTCCCCGTACCTCAGCATCCGCATCAGCAGGGGGTTGTGCATTTGTCAGTACGACATGGTGACCTTCTTGCCTTAAATGACTGAGTACTTTTGCTTTCCACAGCAAGTAATCCTTGCCATTAAACAATTGGATCCCTTTATAATATAGGTCTGGGCTATTCAAGGTACTCATGATTGAATCTTGAAGTATATAAATGTTCAACAAAAATATAATCGTGTGTAGATGGCACGGTTTGTAAAGATAGTTGCTATGGACGAGTTGTAAATATTGATTTTTCACTACAAATGGCTAGGAAGGTAGGCATTGACGAGCGATGAACTTACGAAACATTGGACTCTTGTCGGTTAGCTTTCTCTGTGGAAGGGCTTCGCCATCTTGAGTTCTTTTGTCCGGTTGTGTTCAGATCGCAGTTTTTCAGCCTTTCCTGGTTCAAAAACAACCACGCTCTGCTACCAAATGTTGGACGGAGGTCTCATGGATCTCTTGATCAAGAACGCCATTTGCACTTCAAATGAATACTTTTATTTGGGCCCAGGCCAACGTTAAAGTTAGCCCACGTTTTACCCAAAAACAAACATTTACAAAAAGACTCCAACCGCTAAATCCCCACAACAATATACAGCCCCCAACAATGGACAGTACAGCGTCATGCGTGATTATCGTTATGCACCTGCCGCAGCACTTTTGATCAGACTGCAGTATGAATCGCTGACCATAAACGTATTCATGAAACCGTTTCACTCCCCAAGCCACGCTGAGAGCTTCCCGATCAAAATGCGAGTAGCCCCTTTCCGCTTGAGTGAGCTTACATGAAGCGAAAGCTATCGGCCGTGATT
>JAHWFP010059535.1:0-11218 GCA_023313725.1 Lithobius niger
GCTGAGAGGCGAGTTTAATAAGTTGCTGCGGGAGAAGTGATACACTTTTTCCAGTGAAAACGTTGATTTTAACCCCTTCAACCCCACGTTGTACAATGCATGCATCATGGCGTAGCAAACTGCAATGCGATGATGCAAAATACGATGTGATGCATTTTTTTCAGTGAAACGTCGATTTCAGCCCCTTCAACCCCACGTTGTGCAATGCGTGCATCATGGCATAGCAATTTGCAATGCGATGATGGAGGTATAAATGCTTCAAAACAATAATTTCTGCTTTGGTAGTGCTAGCAAATCTTTGTTGAAGCCATGGTACTGCTAGCATTGGTTTAGTAGCCAACTTTGCCCACTATATCGGCATTGTAAGATTCACAATTCACAATATTAGCAGCTGCACCTGCACGTACAGCAAAATGCCGTATCATTACGTGTTTGGCTGGTGTGGTCGTGTAAAACATTAACGTTTTTAACAGTTTTACGGCCCTGTATTTCCATACTGCAGACAAATTGCGGTTAGGTACTGTACTGAAGATAAATCACTAGGCCTATATTAGAACTGCAGCCAAATTAGCTGCCCCTGGAAACAGTATAGTCTTCAAAAGGAAACATAAACAAACCCACAAATAGAGAAACACTGAATGTTCCATTTGAATTTTCAGTGAAGTCCAATCCCGTTCACCATCATCCGAAAATGTAAAACGCACTTCATATGCTCCTTCGTTACATCGTTGGTCTGCACGTTTTAAACATTGGCAGTGTTGCTACTCAGACCACTGATCTGTAATTCTCGGCGCTCACTGATGCCCCACTGCTCTAATTTGGACGTCAGCTTAGGTCTAATGAGCTGCTCAATCCCTTCATAAGTTGCTCCTGTAAGGTTAATAAGAGGCACTTTCTGCTGTGTGAAGCACTTTATTGCCAGGGATTCGAATGCTCGTAGATGGTATCTTTGTTTCTTGTTTGAATTCAACACTTAAGTTTCCCTGTGCTACGAAAAAGAGCAGGGTATTTAAGCAAGGACATCAAGTTTGGTTTGGAGTGGACCACAAAACCAACTCGACCCATGGTGCGCCTTTTCCTTTAAAACAAAGTTGAAACTGATTCCACCAAATCCTGACTTTTTGCCGTGATTCGTAATCACACAAAAGGTATAAAATAAAGTCTTGGTTTATTTTCAAAATCATATAGTGACCAGCACTTAACAGTTCCAACAGGCACACAGTGTTTAATAACTACTATTATGTACATCAATTAAGGCTAAATAATATGTCTTAAATTCATCTTAAATTACGTTAAATAATTAAAATTCAACTTTCAATATTACAGCAGTTAAAGTCTTTGTTAATGGTAGTTATTTGTTTAGTTAAGAGAAGGTTAACTTCTTCAAGAAAAGAAGACTTGAACAACCAACTAGGCTTCCTTAAATTGTGCCTAAAACAACCAGGAAATATTCAATAAACTTTTAAAGGTGCATTCTCCCAACACCATTTTTTTCTATCCTTATACATCAAGTACAGCCCCAAAGGTCGATTTACTTCCCGTTAGTTAATCCATTGTAAAAAATACGTTTTAAAATGTGGCGTTTAGCTTTTCTGTTGAGTAATGGGAACTAATTTAATAGCTGCTAATATTTACCTTGCAATAACCTGACGTTTCATCTGTGTGTGCATGTACTAATTTTTAATTGCTAATTATTACCATGAGATCAAAAATCTAAAAGACTAATGTGGTAAAAATTAAAATTATTTATACCAATAGATAGCCAAAGATAAGATACTAGACTAAAAGTGATGTTAAACTACGAAAATCTTTATTGTTTGTGACAACACAATTTTTGTAGTGATATTATTTTGTCTACTAGGCTCAAGGCCAACTGAGGTAGATGCTGCATTCATTGCAGCAAGGAATGCAGCTACTATCTCAGTTGGTCTTGTATTACTACGCCGAGTCACAGAAAACGGTGCAACGGTTACATGCACGGATGGAGATTTGCGCGTGGCTGTTATAGTACAAGGATTGAGGAATGTACCTTTAAATTTTTTTAAAACCAAAACAATAAAGTACAACAAGACCAAAAAATAGCTTGTACCTATGGGAAATTTATCCCCAAAGCTTAGAAGCGTCCCCTTCCAATCCCCCTAAATGTGGCAACAATGTTGGCCCATAAAAAAATGTTTTCCTTTATTCTGCACTTTAAATGAGTGCCTTCACCTCAAAAAAAATCAATTCAAAACTCCATTTAAATTAATGGAAGAACAATAACGAGCACAGCCAAAGTTTAATGTAGGCCGTCTCAAAAATTTATCCAAGTGTCTCCAAAACACTAAATCCATGATGTAAATTGCTAAACCCGAAGGTTTAAGGCTTGAGATGTCTGAAGTTGAAACGATTTGTCTCAACTTCAGGTTGAGATAAACCATCTTTAAATTGTGTATTTTTGTTTTTTGGACCATAGAAATACACTCACTGTAAAAAGTAACTTATTTCAAAACAAAAATTTCAAATTCCTCTTTTAAGACTTAAGCTCAGTTAGTGCCCAAAAAAACTGCTACAAAACATAATTACTCATGACCTCTGTGTGACGAATCCTCGCTGTGTTGTCCAATTCTCCTTGCTTTTTCTCGGCAAATTGACACCAGCCAGGCGTCCATACATATAAAAGTCAACATCACCAAAACATTCAGCGTTCTTCACGCCCATTACGACATGAGAGCAGGTAGGAAGTCCAGGCTGAAATGGCAAGCTTGCCTGAGCCACTTCCATCATCCAGTGCACTGCATGAAAGCATTGGACTACTCCCAGCCTAACCAAACTAAGGAGATGTGACAGCCGATGTCATTTTATCATTGCAGTTGGTGTCGGAGGCGTGTGATGCAGGTGTTAGACGTCATGCGTCGAGCCGACACCTAGATGGCCTGTGAGGGTTCACTCGTAGCTTGGATCCCAGCTTCCTTTTGTCGATCACAATTCTAACGCTCAAATTCAAAAACAAAAATACTCTCAGTACGGTATTTTGCGAATTTTCGATAGGCCTAATAGTCCGAGTGGTGTTAATTTCGGTCTCTCCTATCTTCTTCAGGCTTCCTTTCTTGTGCTTGCTTCTGTTTTACATTGTCATGAGTGCCAGTGTTTTTGAAAATGCGCGGAAACCGTTGCCCACTTTTGTTTTTGAATTTGAGCGTTAGAATTGTGATCGACTGATTTCGAACATTCAAAGTAGAAGATGGTTCATTTTTTAGCTTCCTTCTCTGGGGTAGGGGGGTGGGGGGCTGTTGGGTAATGTGCTTGACGTGGAATCGCGCAGTGGAGCAGAGCATAAGATCTTGGGACTTATCCTTATCTAAGAGGCTGGTGGTTGACCCTCACCGGGCAGATTGGACATAAAGGTCACCTGGAATCTGGATTAAGTTGTTAAACTTATATTACTATGGTAGAGTAAGGTGATACCAGGCAAGCTTAGTCCATAATTCTTTAATCCTCCTTTTAAGGGTAATCTTCAGTTATCGTTATTGCATCTCCCCTCACTCTCTATTGTCATTCCCTTGTAAGGTAAAATGGTGAAATAATTACCATACCAACGACAGCAATTTTCTAAAGTGGACTTGCGCTTCTGGACAATGCTGTTCTAAGTCTCTCCTTGTTACTCGTTCACATCATTTGGCTTGATAGCCAAAGGGATTCAAGTTCCATCTAGGGCTGGGATCGGTTACACGGTTAACCGGAAACCGTTCCACGTTCGGTTACGCGGATTATAAAACCCATATCCGAAAAACGTTTGCTGCGTGCTCCATTCAAACCCGCGGTGAACGAGCCAAAAATAGCCAGTGTCATCATTTAGGCCTACTAATCCAAACACTCAAAATCAGTGAAAGTAGAAAACCGGGGTGGGGAGGGGGCAGCTTATTTACAAATAATCCGCATGGGCTTGTTGTCCCATCGAAGCTGCTTGCATTCTTCGAAACAAACTGCTGATCGCCAGCACGTACACGAGGCAGATAAAGACAAGCTGGCCAGCATCTGCCCTCCCCGCCTCATGGAGAAGTGGACTCGTCTATACCTAGCGCGAACGGCAGGGAAGCGGCATCATAACACGTAAACGAAATGCGTTGCTACCCGAAAACGCAAACATTCTAATTTTTCTGGCTCATAATTTGAAATGAATAGAACATTAACGAAAACGTTGTTAAATTTTGTTGTTTTGTTTTTGGCTTACGTTGTCGTAAATAGGCCTAAGCCGTCTTGTAGAAATTTTAAAGCTACATAAAGTCAAAATTCTTGATAAAGTAAGTACTTAAATTTATCAACGTCAACTTTCTTCTAGTTTAAATCTCAAAATGCAACATGTACTCAATAATTGTGCTTGTCTTCCCAAGGCCTAAATCATACTTTTTTTTTAGCTTTGTTTTTTAATAATCTACTACACAGGGGTGAAGTTTTTTTGGCTGCATTTTTTGGCTGAAAACGAAAAACGGTTTTCGTGTAACCGACCGGGAAAAAAACCGTTTAAACGGATAACTAAAAAACCGGAAAGTACCAGGCCTAGTTCCATCTGGTCCTGGTTCAAGCGTAGGCCTAACCAAACAGCAGTTAGGGTTAAACTTCCTTACAGGAAAAACCAGCGACGTTATCTCTCGGGAGAGAACGGAGGAAGGATATAGGAGGTACACAATAGTGAGGTAATTGAGTCATTGGACAAAGGGCAACAATACAAGCACTGCTTGATAGTAGTAAATTGGTCAGGTTACAACAATGGCAATATACATTGTTACAATCAGAAGTGTTTCTACATGGTAAGCAGGGAAGAGAAAATGGCAATAGTGATGGAAAACAATGATAATGATTAGACAACAAAGACTTGTATGATGACAGGTTATGTTTGGTGCGAAGACTTGAGTTTAAGAAACATTGTTCGCAAGCCACTCTCTTTAATACCTGCTTGACAACCATAACTTACGAACGCGGAGACACCGGCTTTCTGGATCAGAAGTCATAGTGATGTCAATTCGAGCTCCTAGCCCCATGGAACGTAAAAGGAACTCGGAAGCGTGGGAGAGGGTGTAGGACCGTTGGAAACTTACAGGGCTGTGTAAGACAGTTGGTTCATGTTGTCAGAAAGCCTCAATTTAGCTTTAAATCCATCTGCTTGTATTGTCTGCCACACAAACCAATTTAAGAATGTCACATCGCTTACTTTGAAAATGCGAGTCCATGTTTACGTTTACAAACCAACCACACTCAGCAAAAGCATGACGCCATGACGGATAAGAAGCCCAATATGTATTTATTAGCGGTACGCCCTTTTCAACCCTTCAATGCAGCCTGCGGCTCCACCCCCGTCCCTCCTGCCATTCCACCTCCCCCCCTCCTGCTCAATCTTGTCATGATGACAGTCCTCGCTACTTCACCAGGAGCAAGCGTAGAACGAGAGTTTCATCCCCTGCACCCCCACTCCACCCCCGGAGCAACCAATATCCCCCTCCAGGGCCGTTGTTTCAGCTGGGGGGGGGATGTATTGTGTTCCCTGTGGTGGTTGTGAAGTGGTATATTTGGGTGAGATGCGGAGACACCTCCAGGTTTGCCTTAAGGAGCACCAGGATGCAACAGTTCCGGAACAAAGAAGGAATGGGGGAATGGCCTTCCACTGCATTTATCAATCAACAACAACATCCCATCAACTGGTGCGAGACTTCTGTCCTACCTATGATCCATCACCTTCAAGGACTCACACCTCAGAGCCCTTGAATCCATTGCTATGAGTCAGTTCAAGGAAAAGGGCGTGCCGCTAATGAACATGTATGGGCCTTTCTATCCCAACATAAAACGCTGGCTCAGGCCGGAGCTGAAGGTGAAACTCTGCCAAAAGTGGCAAGCCCAGATGCAACAAGAGCATACTATATAGATCAGTGATTAGCAGCCTGAATTTTAAAATGAGGTGTGATCATCGAACTTTTTTATTTTTATTTCTGAAGGTGATATGACTAGCACAGACCGTGTGTGTATTCACCGAAAATTTAAGTGGACTTTCAGTGTTCATCCGTGTGACTAATTACGTAATTTTTTTTAATAATGGTGTCAATTCCAACATGGAATGATACAAAGATACAGTACTGTAATACACTCAATAATAATTGTAAATAGCTTAGCAACTAGTTCTGTGTATCGGCCTTCAGCTGTCCAGTTTAGCAGAACCTGAGGAAGTCAGTCCGTAAATAGAAAATTAAGAAATGTTGTAGTACAAGTTAAGGTATGGAAGATTATTATGCAGTGAGTTTGTTATGGTACATAGCAGCATTCCACCTTTTCCACTTAGTATGCAACAGGACATCATTTATTCACATTCCCTTCAGCCTGTGCATTTTCCTGGCACTATTCATGGCGTTTATTAAGCCAGTTGTGGCTTGCATTTGTTGCTTTTGCATGAAGGCACCTCGTCCAACTCGTAGCTAAAAAATTATGTCTACCACAAAGACTTGCCAAATAATACAGAATCTAGTCTACTGTGCAGCTGTAGTAATTGTTTCTTTTCTACGCCGGCTTTACATTAAATCAAGGTGGATTCTCATCTTGACCAAGGTCAATCAGTTCCAAGACGTATTATAGTATTAGACCTAGACAAAAACATATAGACCCTAGTGTAGACTTTACTTAGCCAAAAAGTAATTCACATCCTTTAACTGAACTCTTGTTCCATTGGCCAATGGGAAGATAACGAATGAGTCGTGCGCATTGGTTCTGAAACTGTGGGTTTCGTTTCCTTGCAGCAGTGCAATAACTAGGTAAGTTCCTTCATCACTAGTGTGTCACTACCACTAGATGACAAAAGCAACACCACCTGTTGGATTAGTATGAAGACAGATACTAACCGCTCATCAGAAAATGGCTGCTGCTATCTCCAAGTGATTGCTGTATTCGTTGAAATCGCTGAAAAAACATTGTAAAGGTTTTATTATCAATTGACATGAATTATTAGCTGTGTATTCATTATTTACAGCAGGGTTTTTGAATCTTACGTAACCAAGTAACCAGGTTACAGTGGGGAAATTTAAGAATTGGGGAAAACTAGTTAGTAAATGAAGGATGTATACTCCATCAAATTTATGTTCGTAACTCTACTAAAACCGCCTCAAATTTAATTAAAAGGATCCGTAATAGCACTTGTTGACGTACTTTCCTTGAGTCTATGCCAACGCCATCTTTCGGTTGTACCACAAAGTACAAAGATGGCCTGCATTGGGCCTACTAGCATCTGGTTACCGATCCTATAGCCTATGCGTCAGCATGACAGCATCGAAGGCAAGAGTGGATCCAAGAGACGGATCGAGGGGGTTGTGGGGCGCCTCGACGTAAATAAACTTGAAAAATTGCCGAAATTGATGGAACAAATTTATTAAATTAATATAAAACTGCATCAAACAGAAAAAAAAAACCCTGCGGCCCACTCCAAGATATCGTTATGGGTCCGCCCTCTTTAGAAAGCCATGGCTGTATGCCACGGTTGTGGAAAACTAACAAGACACTATTTTTTTTTAAAATGGTAGTTAACAGTTCTTCAAATTTTGGGGAAATTCTTGTTCGGTTACTGGGCTGCTTGTAAGATTGTCGAGGCCCGATTTACAGTACCTGCTTGCAGCTTTGTGGTGTTAGCAACTTTGCAGCCAAGCTAGCACCTCTTTACTTGCTGTGTGGGTATATCCAGCACCTCTTATGTTTATGTGCCTGGGCACACCCACCACTTCTTATGTTGCTGCATGGGTGCACCCAGTGCCTCTTTTGCTGCTGTGTGGGTGCACCCAACACCTCTTTTGTTGCTGTGTGGATACACCCAGCACTTCTTTTGTTGCCACGTGGGTGTACACGTGGGTGTGCCACGTGCCACGTGTGCCACTTGTGCCACGTGCCACGTGGGTGTGCACCTTTTATTGCTGTGTGGGTGCACCCAACACCTCTTTTGTTGCTGTGTGGCTACACCCAGCACTTCTTTTGTTGCCACGTGGGTGTACACAGCACCTTTTATTGCTGTGTGGGTGCACCCAGCATTTCTTACTGTTGCGTGGGTCCATCCAGCACCCCTTTTACTACTGCTTTGGAGCACCCATTGCATATTTTGCTTACTCTGTGGGGGCACCCAGCACCTCTGTTGTTTTTGTGTTAGTGGGTGCACTTGACGTCTTTTGTTGCGTGGGTGCACTTGACACCGCGTTTGTTGCTGTGAGGTGCACCCAGCACCTCTTTTGGTGTTGCTTGGAAGCAACCTCTTTTGCTGTTGCGGGGGTGCACCCAGCACCTCTTTTGCTATCGTGTGGGTGCACTTACCACATCTTTTGCTGTTGGATGGGTGCAAACTCTTTTGCTGTTGCATGGGTGTAACTATAACCTTTTTTTCCAGTTGTGTTGGTGTACCCAGCAACCCCTTTGTTGCTGCATGGGTACACCCTGCACCACATTTGCTGCTGTTAAGATTCACCCCAGCTCCTATTTTGTTGCTGCATGGGTGCACCCAGTATCTCTTTTATTGCTGTGTGGGTGCACTCAGCACCTATTTCTTTGCTGTGTGGGTGCACCCAGCACCTGCTTTGTTGGTGCGTGGAGGCACCTAGCATTTCTTTTGCTGCTACATGGGTGCACCAAAGCACCTTGTTTGTTACTGCGTTGGATCACCCAGCACCTCTACCGCTGCTTGGGAGCCTTATGCATCTCTTGTGGCTATGTGGCAGCCCCTGCACCTCTTGCTGCTGTGTGGGGTACCCAGTACCTCTTGCTGTTGCGGGAAAACAATCGTACCTCTTTTGCTGCTGCGTTGGAGGCATCCAGCATCTCTTGCTGCAGTGTGAAGCACCCAGCGCCTCTTTTGCTGCTGCGAGGGAGCACCCTGTACCACTTTTGCTGCTGCGAGGGAGCACCCAGTACCACTTTTCCTGCTGCGTTGTAGCACACAGTACCGCTTTTGCCCAGCACCTATTTTGTTGCTGTATGGGTGCTCCCTTCACATGTTTTTTTGCTGCGTGGATGCATCCACCACCTCTTTTGCTCGTGTGTGGGTGCACTCAGCATTGCAGAACCTCTTATGATGTTGTGTAGGTGCACCCAACACCTCTTTTGTTGTTGCATGGGTGCACCCAGCACGTCTTTTGCTGCGGCATGTATGTAGCCAGCACCTCTTTTGCGGCGGTGTGTGTGTAGCCAGTAACTCCTTTGCTGATGTGTGTGTGCACTCGGCACCTATTTTGCTGCTGCGGGGTTGCACCTAGTGCCTCTTCTGTTGCTGTGTGCGAGCATCCACCACATCTTGCTGCTACATGGGAGTACCCAGTGCGCTTTTGCTGCTGCATTATTGCATCTAGCTGCTGCATTGGTGCACCCAGCACTTCTTTTGTTGCTGTGTAGATGCACCTAGTACCTCTTTTGTTGCTGCATGGGTGCACCCAGCACGTCTTGTAGCTGCGTAGGTGCTCCCAGAACCTCTAGTTGCTGCATGTGTGCTCCAGATCCTCTTTTACTGCTGTGTGGATGCATCCAGCACCTCTTGCTGCTTCATGAGTGCACCGAGCACCTTTTGTGCCGCTACGTGGGTGCACCCAGCACTTCTTCTGCTGCTTCGTGTGTGCACCTAGCACCTCTTTTGCTGCTTCATGTAGGCACCCAGCACCTCTTTTGCTGCTTCGTGTATGCACCCATCACCTCTTTTATTGCTTCGTGTGTGCACCCAGCACTTTTTTTTCTGTGGTGTGTGTGTGTGTAGCGCGCACCTATTTCGCTGCTGCGTGGGTGCATCCAGTACCACTTTTGTTGGTGTGTGGCTGCACCCAGCAGCTGTTTTGATGCTGCTGGATGCACTTGAGACCTCTTCTGTTGCGGCGTCGGTGCACCTAGTGCTTCATCTGTTGCTGTATGGGGTGCAAACAACACCTCTTTTTTGCTGTGTAGGTGCACCCAGCACTTCTTTTGTTGTTTGCTTGGGTGCACCCAGCATCGTTTCGTAGCTGTGTGGGTGCGTGAGCACCTCTTATACTGCTATGTGTGTGCTCCAGCACCTCTTTTCTGCTGTGTAGAATATCAGGGTTCATACCGACCTGGAAAGTCAGGGGTAGTCAGGGATATGAATACGGTCAGGGAAAGTCGGGGAAAAAATGAAAAATTGGGATATTCGTTTCTAGAAAGAATTGTTTTTTTAGAATAATTTTTCATGAACCGTTTTTAAAATTTCGTTCTTAGAATGAGCCGTGGTCTCGTGTAAGTTCCACTCGCTTTGCGACTTACTACCTTCTTGTCCATTTAAAAAAAAAAAGAAGAGAAATATTTTCAGCTGCCATCCAGGTAGAGTTATAATGCCAGGCCTGCAGAGTCAGCAGTTGACTGTTTTATTGCAAAAAAAATGAAAAAAAAAAGGTCAGGGATATTTGAAGAAATAAGTCAGGGAAAATCAGGGATATTCATTTTCATATGTGAGTATGAACTCTGTAGATGCACCCAGCACCTCTTTTACTGCTACGTAGGTGCACCCTGCACTTCTTGCTTCTGCATAGGTGCACCCAGCACCTCTGTTGTTGTAGCATGGGTACACCTTTATCTCATTTGATGCTGCGTTAGAGCATGCAGCACTTTTTTTACTGCTACGTGTGTGCTCCCTGCATCTCTTTTGCTGTTGCGTGAGTGCACTCAGTACCTCTTTGTTGCCGCATGTATGTACCCAGTACCTCTTCATTGCTAAATGGATGTACCCAGCAGCTCTTTTGCTGTTGCATGGATGCACCAAGCAACCCTTTTGTTGTTTCATGGGCTCACCAGCACCTCTTTTGCTGCTGTGTGGGTGTACCCAGCACCTCTTTTGTTGCTGCGTGGGTGCACCCAGCACCTCTTTGGCGCATAAACATGATATATATACATACATCGATGACATGTGATGGTAGTCGATTAGCTTTGGGATGCTCCTCACAGCTCCTCATTAGCTCCTCACAATGCCAACATTTGAACTACGTGCCAAAGACTAGCTGTCATGTAGCAATGTTGATTTGTGGTTGCCATGTACTTCAACTCATTAATCCACATAAATTTGTAATTAGCAGTAGTTTAATAAAGAGAGTAAATTTCTTACAACCGACTTGGCTCACACTACTTGCCAGACTGCTCGACTCATACAGCATTTATTGGGATGGGAGAAGCTCGATCGGTGAGCATTGTGAGGCATCTCAGCTGACAGGCAGGGAAGCCAACCTCACAA
>JAHWFP010059536.1:4054-25332 GCA_023313725.1 Lithobius niger
AAATTAAATTAAATTAAATTAAATTAAATTAAATTAAATTAAATTAATGGCAAAGGCAGATAAGTCTAGTTTCCAGCAGTGATAAACAAAGACATCGAATAAAGGCATTACATTCTACGTGTTTAATAATTTGCTCATTCAACATTTTCTACAGCAGTTCACACTAAAAGCGAAACAGCAAAACATACACTCAAAATACCGTGTAGTACAATAACCGACCCTAATGCATAAACGTTTCGTTTGAGTGGTAGGACCCAATTCGAATGGGCAACCCAATCAGTTTCCAGATCACTGACATAGCAAATTTCTCCATATGCCCACTTGTGTCTAATTTTTCGCTGTTTCGCTCCTTCCTTTACATAATTTACAACGATTTGTGTATATGTATGTTAAAGTGCTCTAACATTTACACCCAGCTGTATAACAACGCAAAGGTTTCACTTACTTATGTTTAACACATGTACAGAGTTACATGTCGTAAAAATCCTTTTACTCTGGCCATCCCTGAAAAATGTTCTGCAAAATTAGCTGTTTCGTATGGGATAAAACTAAGCCTGAGCCCATTAATCGTGGATAATTTTAGTAATATATGCTTAACGTTAATGGGATCGAAGGGTATTGATTTTTTAATACCGTGAAGAGCTAAACAGAACAAGCGAGTTTCTCACCCGATGCTGCTGTATGTAGGTCGGTTTCCGCAGTAACTTTCAAACCTAATATTTGATTTATTTCAAGATGCATTCTACGCCCAGTTTGAGGATTTAAAATTTGTAAACTCATGAAATTGGATGAAAGGGGGTTCCGGGTATTTTGCTCATCTGTCAGAATTTTTGATACATCATAAATACAACATTATTAATAATCATACCAAAACAAAACTTGTTAAGGATTCCTGCCAGCTTTTCGGCCGTTTGAAGTCGTGATATCGAATGTCAAGCTCTTTCGCCAACCAAACCCCCACCAAGTAGCAGTTTGACGGTTAAATGAATCATATCAAAAACCAAAACTGGTAAAAGTGGCCGCCAAGTACCGAATGGTTCGGCCCTTCAAAGAAGTGATATCAACACACCAAAACATTCGCCAACTTAATCGCACTGCTTAATAGTTCGAAGGTGAAATGAAAACTAGAACATTGCTACTTTCGGTAGCAATGCTCAAGTTTTCATTTAACGTCCAAAGTATGTTTTGGTGTGTTGATATCACTCCTTTTTTTTTTTATTGTGTATTGACTCAACTCCACTACCGTGCAGATGAGTAATAAAGTGCAACGTCAACAAGAAATTGGTTTTCAACAAGTTGTTACTACCTTTTGCCTATAGGCCGAACCATTCTCAGCTTAGTCACCCCTTTATGGGTTTTTGGTTTGGTTTTAAGTTTGTTGTAATTTGTTTTATTTAATTAATTTTGGTGTGTTGGTATCGCTCCTTTGAAGGGCCAAACCACTCTCAACTTGGTGGCCTCTTTACCAGTTTTTGGCTTTGTTTACTTTGCTTTGTTTTTACAGTTGGTTTATTTTCCGTGAACTGGACGTGAATACAATTTCTTTGCAACGTTGTTTAGATTTATCGTGATACACTAGTGTGTGCCTAAGGACGCACGTCAATATACACGTTTTCATTGACCGTACTTTGGCCGTCCAATGAGAGACGATGCCGACAATACTAACAATGGTTATAACAATATTTTCGTACTTACGCGCCCTCCAAACCATGGTACGCACTACGTATTGTACTGCACCCATTTCATCCAATTTCATAGCTGGAAGCCTTCCCATTATCTGGGTATCGATGAATAATCACCCTATGGGAATTAACATGGGGATGAACGGACTAGCTAGTAACACATTTTCAACGTTATTGAAGGTCAGATTTTGCATTGAAAGCAGCTTAGCCGGCATTCCTACACGAGTTAATTTTTGTCAGGCGGGTCATTGCTCTCGATTTCAACACAATTTAAGCTTTTGTACCGCATTATTATTTTTCCCCAAGTACCTGAAATGTGACCAACTATATGCTTCAAGATATAAGACACTGACGCTATAGCGTTGCGCTACAATGGTTTACAACGTCGACAATTGAATTGATGTGATGTTTGTTGTGATGTTTGTTGCCTAACTTGGCGCGACACACTAGCGTGTGTCTAGATAATATAAAATTGTTTACTGTGCAATTTTCAATTATTTTATTTAAAATTTGAATTCAAAGTCCGGTGGGAGTAACTTGACAGAAGAGCTTGGCGTTTGATATCACGACTTCAACTGGCCAAAAAACTTAGCGGGAATTCTTAACAAGTTTTGTTTTTGGGTCGATATCACAATTTCTTGGTCAAAACTGATAACATCTATTTTTTTTATCAATCACTAGGTGATAAGTCGAAAGTCTATTTTGCCTTCCCTCCTCCCCCCGCCCCATTTTTTCCATTTCCACCGTTAACCTCTGCAGAAATTCAGCTTTATGCACCATATGGAAGAATTTTTTGTGTGAAATTTGCTATTAACTAACTAGTCACTAGTAAGTAACGTCCACAGTCAGGCAGTTCCGTTGAGGTATTCCGTGAGCGGATAGTGGCTGGTATCGAATCGGTACGAAATACCCCTTGAAGCCTTGAACGGGTACGGCATTTTCACACACACACCCTGGGTGGATTTCGTCTTGCCAGTCCGGTGGATTCGTAGTCCTTAAAACCGTTATTTTGCACATCAAAGCATATCACTGTAGCTCAAACGGATTCAGAGTTATTGTGGTGAGACCAGGTTTTGGGGCACCTTCGAAGGGCCGAGTACCCTTAAGGAGAATTTCCGGACACATGTTTACAGGACCATTTATCCTTCATTTGTATCATAGAATCCACCCTTTAAGTAGGGTTTAGAAACACCTTGAATATATGATTGAAGTCATCACTCCAGCAAAAACTCCGACGGTATATCTCTGTTCTTATTCAATATTTTTCGACCAAACTTGGCCAGATAGTAGACAAGTATGGAAGGTATATTTATACCAAAAATTCTGCAACTCTGCTCAGGAGTAAAAGCAGGGAACCACACGTAAATTTGACAACTTTACATTATGTTGTTGGTCTTCTTCTTGTTCTGCCACTGTTTCAAAAAAAAACTACTGCACCTACCTAAAATTTGAACCTTCGTCTAAGCCAAAAATTTTGTTTTCCTTCATCCTCAAAGGGACCACTTTATCAATTGGTTGAGCCATTCCGGAGTTAAGGGACTCTAAACGATAAGGCTTGTTGTTTTACATTGTAAGCTTGTTGGTTATGTAGATTAAGTAATTTGTCAGTGAACGTTTGGCGTTTAGGCTATCTAAGCTCAATAAATACATTTCCGATGCCAGCCGCCAGGCATAGACTGAAGAATATGATTTAATTTGACTTTTATTGAGCCTATTCGGCCTTCAAGTGTAAATAGGCCTTAAGTAGTTAAAAACAAAGTACAAACCGACCAAGCTGCTAACAATGCTGGTGAGCCAACAACAGATGTAAAAAAGGTTCATGGATTACGAACAAAAACGTCAAGTGTGCCGTAACAAAAGGGGATGTATGATTAGTGAAGTTTCATTTTACTTGTCTAGACACACGCTAGTGTGTCGCGCCAAGTTAGGTAACAAGCATCACAACAAACATCACATAAATTCAATTGTCGAGGTTGTAGCGCGACGCCATTGCGTCAGTGTCTTATATCTTGAAGCATAGTTGGGCACATTTCAGGTACTTGGGGGAAAAATAATAATGCGGTACAAAAGCTTAAATTGTGTTGAAATCGAGAGCAATGACCCACCTGACAAAAATTAGCTCGTGTTTGAATGCCAGCTATGCTGCTTTCAATGCAAAATCTGCCCCTCAATAACGTTGAAAATGTGTTACTAGCTAGCTAGTCCGCCCATCCCCATGTTAAATCCCATAGGGTGATTATTCATCGATTCCGAGATAACGGGAAGGCTTCCAGCTATGAAATTGGACGATTGGGTGCACTACAATACGAGCTGCGTACCTTTTATGGTTTGGAGCCTGAGGGCGTAACAGGGGCGCGTAAGTACGAAAATATTGTTACAATCATTGTTAGTATTGTCGGCATCGTCTCTCATTGGACGGCCAAAGTTACGGCAATGAGAACGTGTATACTGACGTACGTGCCTAGACACACACTACTAGCAATGTTCTAGTTTTCATTTAACCTTCCAACTATTAAGCGGTGCGATTAACTTGGCGAATCTTTTGGTGTGTTGATATCACTCCTTTGAAGGGCCGAACCATTCGTAACTTGGCGGCCCCTTTTACCAGTTTTGGTTTTTGATATGATCTAAACAACGTTGCAAAGAAATTGTATTCACGTCCAATTCACGAAAAATAAACCAAGTGTAAAAACAAAGCAAAATAAACAAAGCCAAAAACTGGTAATAAGGAGGCCACCAAGTTGAGAGTGGTTCTGCCCTTCAAAGGCGTGATATCAACACACCAAAACTAACTAAATACAACAAATTACAACAAAATTAAAACCAAACCAAAAACCAAATAAAGAGGTGATTTTCGGCCTATAGGCAAAAGGTAGTAGCAAATTGTTGAAAACCAATTTCTTGTTGACGTGGCACTTTATTACTCATCTGCACGGTAGTGGAGTTGACTCAATACACAATTAAAAACAAGATGCACTAACACTGCATTAGTAATTCGACATGTCGTATGGTTGAATAAAAAATACTTGTAATTGACGTATGAAGTTGGAACGGCAGACATACCAACAGGACACTACTAAAAAATCCAAATGCATGGTGTAGTGAAGAATATCTACTATATTGCACATTATATTAAAAAAAATCGTCTCGTAACGTTTGCTACTACGATACGGCAAATGAGCCAAAATCTTGTGTGCGACGATGCAGTCACTGACCAGATAAGTTTTCATCGGACGCTGATATTGGATTCTTACAAAAAAACAAACAAAAAAACCGAAAGCTTCGTTGTTTTACAGTTTCCCGTACCCGTTGTTCATGTTCATCAGATTTTTACATTTTTTAAATCTTCGAACACCATATTTCATAAATTCAGCAGGTAATTTGGTGGGTTGGGGGGGGGGGGGGAGTAGGAGAAATCATATTGCGCTGAGGGTAAGTGAGGTTGACTACTTTAAAATTATTTACACCTTTTAGGCGTATTAACAAAAGTTAAAATATTCACACGAAAGTTGTGACAAAATCCACATTGAATATAACACTGCAATTTCATGTGGCCAATTTTTGTTAGGCTACTCAATACAAAGTACTTGTTGTACTAGCGTTTTATAATTATCTTTATTATTATTATTTGTAATTTTAAATCTGTGGTTAAAATTAATGTCGAACCAATAAAACTTACGTGAGTATTCCTGTTACGGATTTTAAAAAAATCTGAAAGTCACAGGCCATTAGGAATATCCCTCCCTCTGGCCAGTCCGCTACTGTGAAAACAGGACATCATTCGCTTTGCTCATTCGTTCAATAGGAAACAACACCACAAATACGCGTAATAAAATACTGTAATATATCGCACCCGAAAAGCAGCGAGGATGGCGCAGTAATTAACAGCAAAAGTCTTATACGACCATCGCATTCATTGTACCGTCCAGATTCAATCATAGAAATTCGGTGTACCACCCAGATCACCGCAAAGGTAAGTGATGACTCACTTTGTGTTGTTCTGCACCATTATAGGGGAGCCATCTCGACGTACACGATAGCCTCTAACCGACCGCAATGTTGAAGAGCTGACTTGCCGAAATGTGCAGTTACACGCCGCAATATTTCGTATGATCGGCGTTGAGCGCACACCTTTACACTGAGGAAGCACTGACGTCAGCCACTGATCGTGTACTATTTGACGTCGGTTTTTTGCTCAGAGACCTTTTTAGAGGTTAGCCAACTAAAACCGCCCTAACTAAATTAACTAGAGCATAATGCCTTGTGTACTGGCGCACTGCAACTCACCCACCAGCATACTTGAATTTCGTCGGATCAGAATTGAACAAATGTGTCTGGTTTTTGAGGAGATGTCGCTGACGTAAATCGGCTACTCCCGTTTTTTGGCCACAACCACATTAATTCGACGTGTGACACTTCGAATTATGATATCACTCCTTTTTAATTCGACGTGTCACACGTCGAATTAATGCGGTTGTGGCCAAAAAAAATGGGTAGCCCAATTAACGCAAAATCAAAATCCAAAACTGGTAAAATAGGCCGTCACGTGCGATTAAGTTGGCGAATGTTTTGGAGTGATATCAACACACCAAAACATTCGCCAACTTAATCGCACCGAATAATACTTTGGACGTTAAATGAAAACTTGAACAATGCTACCGAAAGTAGCAATGTTCTAGTTTTCATTTAACCGTAGCACTATTAAGCGGTGCGATTAACTTGGCGAATGTTTTGGTGTTTTGATGTCACTCTTTTGAAAGGCCGAACGATTCGGAACTTGGCGGCCCCTTTTACCAGTTTTGGTTTTTGATATGATTAATCATCATGGATAAAAATTGATGATTTTTAATTAAAAAAAAAAACAAATTTACTTTGATAACTCTATTTACATTCTGCGTCTCCCAGAGAAAAAAAATGACAAAACCAGCGGGAGAAAGGTTTGGACTTTATTGCTCAAAGACGTTTTTCTTTTTCCGGTGGAAATATTTATACGCGAGTGCATGGAGTCCTCCTGGTCGGGGGATGCGCTGATTGAATGAGATGAGCGAAGCGAACGAAAATGAGCGTTTGTTAGCCAGTGTGCGCAAAAATGAATAGACGGGATACAGGCCTTCCCCGACAACCACAAGAGAGAACAAACCGTTTTAAGATTGCAAACAGTGCATCAAACACCACCCGGGCTTCAGCTAGTATACGTAAAGTAAATAGATGCCAACTTTTGCTAGGAAAGTATTAACTTGAACATTACTTACCGGTTTCAAACAATTCTCATTCACTTTGTGCCAATAGTTAAACAACACGACGCTCCACGAATCTGACGAGAGAATAAATCTCGAAGGAGTCAGGCGGTTAGTTATGGTGGTTTTTTTTCAGTCTTTTTTTTTTTGGTTTTACATATTTACATTGATGACCCTTGTTCCACAGTAAGAGGAGGGAGATAGTCGAAACTCGGACTTCGTACTCACTTAATTTTTACAGCAGCACGATTAGGAAACATGTAGGCTACTAAGCCCAAGAAAGGTCTATTACGACACACGTTTTCTTCGGGGTAGCCGTAAATTTCAGCCAGTGCAATGTGGCAAGGAACATTGGATAGCTCCCTAGCTTTCAAGAAGAATTATTCTAGCAACATCAGGTAAGAGACATGGGACGGAGCAAGCACAGAAGTATTCATTTTTAAAGCATCTTGTTTTTTTTGCAAACAAAATGGGGTGGAGAATGAACTTACACATGACAAACTAGACCGTACCAATGACAATAACAAGAAATCCCCCCCCCCCCCCAAAAAAAAATAATTAACCGAACAAAAAACGGCTTTGTTGTTTTAAAAAAAAGCATTAAAGCTCGTATCCCCATAGAATTCACTTCTCCAATGACTTGAACTCCAAATCCAGGTAACAAGAATTGCTTTCATACCTATATACATATTTCGCTTAAGCTGGAATATAGGCGAGCATGTGGACGGGGATAGGCAGTAATTATGATAACCTATCAAAACGCAGCGTATGGGCGAGCATGTTCATTGAAAATCGGGAAGCATGTTAATACTTTGCACTGTAGCAGTGAAAATGGGCGAGTAACCGAGAATGTGGAGGGTAATGTAAATGCATATCAAAAACCAAAACTGGTAAAAAGGGCTGCCAAGTTCCGAATGGTTTGGCCATTCAAAGGTGTGATATCTACACATCAAAACATTCGCCAAGTTAATCGCACCGCTTAATAGTTCGAATGTTAAGTGAAAACTAGAACAATGCTACTTTCGGTAGCAATGTTCAAATTTTCATTTAACGTCGGTGCGATTAAGTTGAATGTTTTGGTGTGTTGTTATCACTCCTTTGAAGGGCCGAACCATTCGGAACTTGGCGGCCCCTTTTACCAGTTTTGGTTTTTGATATGATATCTGTCCTTTTTTTTTTAATTGTGTATTAGACTCAACGTCACTATCATGCAGATGTGTAATAAAGTGGCACGTCAACAAGAAATTGGTTTTCAACAATTTGCTACTATCTTCTGCCTATATGCCGAACCATTCTCCAAACTTGGTCACCTCTTTATAGGTTTTTGGTTTGGTTTTAATTTTGTTGTAATTTGTTTTATTTCGTTAGATTTGGTGTGTTGATGTTACTCCTTTGAAGGGCCAAACCACTCTCAACTTGGTGGCCTCTTCATCAGTTTTGGCTTTGTTTATTTTGCTTTGTTTTTGTGTGAATTGGACGTGAATACAATTTCTTTGGCAACGTTGTTTAGATTTATCGTGTTACACTAGTGTGTATCTAGGCACGCACGTCAGTATACACGTTGTCATTGTCCGAACTATGACTGTCCAATGAGAGACGATGCCGACAATACTAGCAATGGTTATAACAATATTTTCGTACTTACGCGCCTTCCCACGCCATCCCTGTTACGCCCCTAGGCTCCAAACCATAAAAGGTACGCAGTTCGTATCGTACTGCAGCCAATCGTCCGATTTCATAGCTGGAAGCCTACCCGTTATCTTGGTATCTATGAATAATCACCCTATGGAAGTTAACATGGGGATGAGCGGATTAGAATTAGCTAGCTAGTTAGTTACACATTTTCAACGTTATTGAGGCTCAGAATTTTCATTGAAAGCAGCTTAGCTGGCATTCCTACAGGAGTTAATTTTTGTCAGGTGGGTCATTCATTGCTTTCGATTTCAACACAATTTAAGCTTTTGTACCGCATTATTATTTTTCCACAAATACCTGGAATGTGCCCTACTAGCTTCAAGATATAAGACACTGACGCTATGGCGTCGCGCTACAGTGGTTTACAATATTGACAATTGAATTGATGCGATATTTGTTGTGATGATTGTTGCCTAACATGGCGGGACACACTAGCGTGGATGCACATTAATAGTAACAATCAGTAACAACGAAATATTAAGACATGTATTAGTGAAACACTATGGCCATCAAACTCTGTACTGGGCCCCGACAGAAACAAATTCCTGTAACAACAAACAGGCAGTGTGACAACATTGCTTCCTACTGGACCAGTGTATATTACGCCGAGGCCAGCTAGTAAATATACATTTCGATTCGGCCGGTTTATAGTTGAGGAGTAGGATAGGCATTCCTTCTGAAAACAAATTCAAACCCAGAAACATTCTAGCGATAGGGCAAGCATGTTCATTCTTTGCAGGGTAGCAATGAAAAGGAGAACATATTCATTCTTGGCATGGTAACAAAGAAAAACAGCAACGGTAGGCAGTGTGAAGGGACACTGTCGATTACGTTGTTGCAATCATTAACAAACGAAATGTACGACGTGTATTGTTGATGAAAATGGTCTATCAAATTCGGAACCCCAACAGAAACTGTAGCCAATTCGACAACAAACGAGGCAGTTTGAAAAACCCTCGCCGATATTTCCAAAAAGGGTCGGCCTTTAAAAGTATTAATATCATTCAACCAGGAAAAAGCCGTCAAGGTCAATCCTATTAGTCCAGTTAATCGCACCGAGTAATAGTTTGAACATTAAATGAAAATTTGACGATTGCTACCGCAAGTAGCAGTGTTCTAGTTTTCATTTAACTTTCGAACCATTAGTCGGTGCGATTAACTTGGCTAATAGGATTAACCATGTCGGCCTTTCGCTGTTTGAATGATATCAAACAGGCCGACCCCCTTCTGGAAACTTGGTGGCTTCTCTTACACCAGTTTTGGTTTTGGGTGGATTTTAGAAACGCACAGTCCGCAGTGCCATACCTATAGTTTGATGATTCCAACTTAGATCCAGATTTCCGATCTGATCCAACGGATTTCAAAGATATTTGCACGTAAGTTTAACAATCACTGTAGGGTCTATTCACGAAGTTAAAAGCTATCTATTAAAATATGGTGGATCGCATTAAGAATCAAAATTGTTGCTTTAACATGGGAGACTTGAGTTCACACCTTCATATTTGCCAATAATTTGACCATCGATAATGCATCGTGATAATGACCATGGATAATGCTGCACAATGAAGGATTCTGTCATTTTAAAAAGATCGTAAGGAGTCTGTGAATGGTACAATCCAATCAAAGCTACATTCACTCGGTCAGTGTTGGCAGGTCTTCATCTGGCGAGTTACCTGTTACCAGTGGTGTCCCGCAGGGGTCCGTTTTAGGTCCGCTATTGTTCCTTTTGTTTATTTCTGATCTAGCCCCAAAATTTGGTAATGTCAAGATACCGATGTTTGCGGACGATGTCAAAATGTACACTGGCATAACCGACCAGATGGACCATATAGCACTATAAAGTGCTGTTAATTATCTAAATGACTGGTCCAAATTGTGGCAACTTCCCATTAACTCAGGGAAATGCAAAGTGTTGCCACTCGGTAACCGACACAGAAACACTCATTATGTGATGGGAGCTTTAATTCTAGAATGTATTTATGAGACAAAAGATCTCGGTATTTATTTAACAATGAATCTAAAATTTTCCGCACATTGTAACACTGTTGCGGCCAAAGCTAAACGGGTTGGTTACATGATAAAAAAATGTTTCCTCTCGGGAGACGCTTCTACATTAGTAAAAGCCTTTAAGGCATATGTGCGACCTTTGGTGGAATATGCATGCCAAGTGTGGTCCCCTCATCTTATCAAAGACATCAATACAATTGAGTCAGTGCAACGTATTTTCACTAAACCCTGTCAGGCATGCGGGGCTTGTCATATCAACAGCGCCTGGATCACCTAAAACTGGACTCACTTGAGCTTAGAAGGCTTCATGCTGATTTATCACTTACATATTCAATTTTAAAGGGGCTGACAAATATTGACCCCGGTGTATTTTTCTCTGTTCGGGGAAATACCATCACTCGTGGACACCCTCTGAAATTGAGGGTTGCTGCTGTTCGCAGGGATTGTACTAAATACTTTTATTCAAACCGTGTGGTGGAACCCTGGAACAGTCTTCCGCCGGAGGTGGTGGGATCGAACAGTCTCGCCCAGTTTAAGATATACCTTAGGAAAGTAGATCTTTCTAATTTTATGAAATGTTTTTAGAGTCTCATTTTAGTTTGCGCTTATTTTATTTATTTTTTATAAGATTGACAAGCTTCCTTGTAGTGCTTATATGTTTATTTATTTATTTATTTATTAACCTATTTATTTATTTGTTTACTTTCGATTTCTCCATTGTATTAAGTCATACCTTTAATTCCAGGCCTAGTATTAGAGGAGCCCAGCTCTCCCTTCTGGTTGCCCTATTACTGATATTTGTAATAAACTTGTAATATATAATATGTTATTCGGCCGGTGAACCCTTTGTTTCACTGCAGTCCCGGATGCTACGACCGGTGTTCGTTTATACAGACATCATAAAGAGGGTTCCACTTCGGATGGTTCATGCGGTCAGCTTTTAAATTGGTGATGGTAACAGATGTTATCGACCATAAAATGAAACACATTCGTATTTTGCCGATTAGCTTCAGTTTAGTTGTACGAAAGCTTTGTTTATGTTTATGGACAGCTTGCTTGCCAGTTGTTAAGAGGAATAGGACACAATGTTTGTACAGACTGAGAGTGAACAAACAACGACTCGCCTTTGTATTCTCATTGCTAGAAGCTAGAAGTCATCTTGAAATCCAACATGGCGGAAGTTTTAGCTCTGCCGGCTTGCAACGAAAAGAGTCAATAATGTGAGTTCAGAAGAGCCTGGGAAAATTCATTCGTCAGGAGGAATTCTTCTTCCGGTCACGGATTATAAGACTGCAAGCATTTACTCAAACGATGCTGGATTTAGGTAATCCAGGTAGCGTTGTTACCATGGCAACGCCACCTTTGCCCTCGTGGTTAAATTCTTAGTACTACATCGCACCATCGAGTTAAAATAATCATACTGGGTGCAATATTAAAATTAGCTCAACAAAAAACGGCTTTGCCGTTTAGAAAAAAAAATACATTAGAGCTCGTATCCCCATACTCACAGCCGTGAAGGTACACAAATAAAAAAAGGATAAGAGTTCACTCGAACGCAACGAACTATAATTTGAACTTCAATTTGTCTGTGTTTGTTGCCTTATATTTGAAGTCTGTTTCGTGTGAGTGATTTGTGTGCATTTATAATTTACGAAAAACAAGAGACTTCTAGTTAACATATTTTTTCGGCCATATTTGAGTTTGAAAGTTTCTATGTTAGTTCTAGTTGGTGTGAGTAAATACGTATTCATTTTGTGTATGTATTTTTTTTGTTTTGATGTTTATGACGTCTGTTTTGTATGTATTGTGGGTTTAGGTTTTCGCTCTGTTTCATGTGCGTGTATATATGTTGTGTTTTGTGTTTTTATTTTTTGTGTGTGAAATAGCCAACCGTTTTGTTTGTTCGATTAGTGATTTATAAGTACACGTGTGCATGGAACGTGGCATGTCACAATCCTTTTTCCCTGGAATTGGAGTTCAAGTTACAGTTCAATGCGTTCGAGCGAACTCTAATCCGTTTTTATTTGTGCACCTTCACAGCTATGAGTATGAGAAAAGGAGCTCTAATTTTTTCCCCCCTAAACAAGCCGTTTTTTGTTGAGGTTATTTGTTGGTTTTTTTGCTTCCTTTTTATTGTAATTGCTATGATCTGGTGTATCACGTGTACCGTATGTCCACTGTCCACCGATTTTTGTTTGCGAAAAAAGCGGAACATTAAAGGTACACTCCGCCTGCCCTATAACAGCCATGCGCCGATCGCCATTCGCGCATTTACCATCGCACCGTTTCGCGAGACTCTGCGTAATAATACAAGGCCAACGCAGCTGCTATCTCATTTGGCCTTTGGCGTTGTAGAGGAAACAGCATGAATGCAAAAATTGAGTCGGCGCAAACTGGAGTGATTTTCGTATTTTAACATCGCGCTTTATAATTTGTTAGGCTAGTATCGCATAATCTTTCTTCGGCGATCTATTGGCATAAATAATTTTAATTTTTACCGCATTAATCGTTTGGATTTTGGCTCTCATGGTAATTATTAGAAAACGATTAAAAATTAGTACATGCACACACACAGAAGACACGTCAAGGCTATTTAAGCGCACAAAGGATCGTATAATCGGAAGATGCTATTAAGTTAGTTCCCAATATTCAACATAAAATCTCCTAAACGCCACATTTTAAAACGGATTTTTAGCAAGGGATTGGGTAATGGTAAGTAAATAGAACTTTTGGGACGTATTTGTTGTGGAGGATCGAGAAAAATGGCGCTGGGAGGAATGCGTCTTTAAAATTGCGTATTTACGTTCATGTTCCTCCCAAGCTTTGTCACATGTTTATTATTTGATGGCAGCACACTAGCGTGTTTCTAGATTTAGCATGTGTCATCGCGATGGGTAGTTGAATCTGCATCGTTGCAGGCAGATGCATTATCGTGGCAAACAATCGCGGAAACAATTCAACTAGCTGCCCCAAGCCAACATTGAAGAACTAAATTAGTTATTCAGTAACGTCGGCCGCCCAATTTTGAGGCCACAAAATTAAAGACTTTGTACCCTATATGATTTAAAACTTTAAGATTTAAGTTTAAACCAAGGACATTTGATTACCACGGCCGAGTTAACGGTAATAAATATGTTTGCACAACTCTTCCATTGTTGTAGCTGTGCCTTAATTTTGTGAAGATGCACGGCTGAAGCAATGAAATCATCGTTGGATTAGAGTGCCATGCAATCTTACTACCATGAAGACTGTACTGTGCCACGGAACCCAAAGAAAAAGTAAAGATTATTAACACTACCTGAGGCTGCTGGCGAATCAGCAGCGTACGAAACACATTCACCTTCCACATTTAAAGGAATTTGAGACAACACATCTGTATCTGAATCATCAAACAAATCGTCGGCTACGTTGCCCACCGCCAATGTATAGCCACAATGGAGTCGGCTTTCAGGAATTTGAGACTGAACGCGACTCGCAACAATGGTCTCGTTGTACAAGTGTGTTAGACAACGTTGTCCGGCAACAATGCGCTCAGAAAGCCTCTGTTGATCTCGTGTTGGCCTTCGGCACTCGATCCACTTCGGCTTTATTACCGCATTGTTGCCGAACGCCGTTGTCTAACTGATACTTAATGGGTCCGTAGCCCGAAGCTGTGTGTCCTCCGTATACATGATTCAAAATTAACCTTTCGGCGATCTATTGGCATAAATAATTTAATTTTTACCGCATTAGTCTTTTAGATTTTCGAACTTATGGTAATTATTAGCAAACAATTAAAAATTAGTACAGGCACAAACACAGAGCCATCTGTCGGCGGATTTCAGCAATGCGCGTTTAACGGCAGGAAGTCGCCGATGCAGCATCGCTTATAACTTCTCGTTGTATTGCAGACAAATTTTAATTTTATGAACTAATAAACTGGTAAGCTAATAAACGTATAAATATGAACAAACACAAAGAATGTTTGGTCATTTTGTTATTATTTTATTTTGAATTGGGTTATACTGCGATAAAATAGCCCTCTAGTTTTTGTTGATAATACGGCTAAAAACGGTTGTACTCAGCCTGTGCCTAGATAAAACTAACTCATGCTAATTAATTTGAAATTGTACCCTTCGCGATACACGCTCGGGATATAATTGCCAAATAATTAGCATTCATTAGCTTTAATGTCATGTTACAGGCTTCATGCAAATACAGTAGCCATATTATTGACAAAAGCTGTAGAGTTATTATTACTGTTGAAATCTTGTATTGTGCAAAAGGGGTTCCCCCGTTCCAGTCCACGATGTGTGCATTCCCACATGTGGCATTGAGTGTACTCTGACGTGATACGAGCTGAAAGTACTCTCCAACTCATACACATATTGGGTATAGGACACACAGGCACCAGATAATTCGGCACCGAACACGTAGGCACCGCAATTTAGGCACTGGCCAAATAGGCACCCGGACAATTAGGCATTCGGACATATATACCGGACAAATAAGCACCAAGTTAATTTTTTTATAAAAAAAAATGGGATGGATTGCCCTCAAATTCTGTATCGTTTGTTTTAGATCTGGGACACATATGCGGGTGGGACGGTTGTGATTTTTGCACTTTTTCGAATTTCTTGTGGTAAAAATGTTCTAAATTACGCTGCCTCGCTCACGCTGCCGCGCTCACTGCGGCTAACACCTCACATCAGAGATGCTAGCGTAAGAGTGATGCCAACAAATCTCTAACAGTTTTGCACGCTACGAACATTTTATGGCAAACGTTTTTCTCCCCACACCCCCAATTTGAGGGCAATCTATCCAAATAAATAAAATAAATAAAAAACTTGGTGCCTTTGTCCAATGTCTATATGTCTGAGTGCCTATTTGTCTGAGTGCGTATTCGTCCAGTGCCTAAATTATGGTGACTATGTGTCCGCGTACCAAACATATTATTTTTTTATGCTAAATATGTTGATTTAAAGTAAACTTTATGTTTTCAGAATAAGTGTTAATTTGCCCATGCAGTCACTGTGAATGTTGCTCAGACAACATCATCTTTAAACGTTGTTCATCTCTGTTGCACTTAAGTAGGTCAATGAACACGTCCATTCTTTGCAAGGTCATTTGATTAGCCAGTATGCAGTAAATGTTTATGGCAGTAAATAAATCCGACAGCTGTGGACCAAGTTACAAATTTCTTTTTATAACAAGTGACTCAATACAAAGCACTGTGACAGGAACAGTAGCACTGCACGTGCATTTTTCTTCTTTTCTGTGTGTAATTTATTATTCACGATGCAATAATAAAGTCTATGCATTTAAAATGCATTAGAGTAAGTTGATAACCTGTTTTCAGATAATTAATGAAATGTTGGAGTGGAAATGGCCCATTGAGAACTGTGTAAAGAAATGTCAATACAGTGTAATACCAGGTCTTACATATGGACTTAGCTTTTTTTTATGTTTAAAAAGATCGAGGAACTTATTTTCTGAATTTATACATATTGTTTTGTTGTTGTTGATTAATAATTCTCGTGTTAATTAAGCCACACCAACTCGAATTATTGACGGAGCGAGCGAGCGAAGCGTAGCCTATAACGGACACCAAATTGCAAAATGTTGGTCTGTTGGTCCGTTGGTCCGTTGGTTGCACTTTAGTCTGCGTGGAGCCCAAACGAAAGGTCGGATTGAAATGAAATTTTGCACAACGCTTTATACCCCCAAAAGTATTGCTGAGCCAAAATTTAACGTAAATCGAACAATTATTACTGTAGAAATTTTAAAATTTTCGAATTTATATCTAACACTCAAAATTGTAAATTTGGAGTCGTGAACAGTTAAGGAATTCCGACGAAGCATACACCATGCTAATGGTAGTCAAGTGAACTTTAAAAAACACGGCAAATTAAATTTTGGTTGCTTCTTTCTAGCTAATAATCTTTTTCGACGTAACTCAACGAAATAATAACATTTGATGCTTGCATTTAACCACTACAGTAACAAACACAACCATAAAAACAAAAGGATTCCATTAACGACACACGTTAGTTTCATTTGAAAAAGAATGCTTTGGAGATTATTCAATTCAACATGGCAACGAAAGTGACGCCTACACTAGCGTCGGGAATCCCGAATATGAAACCTGAAATCGTCGTATCAAGGCCAAGCGGTATTATAAAACGATACTGACATCAGACGAAACACGAAAGCATGAAACACGAAGCAATAATTTGCCCGCGTCTCTCAATTCCTGGTTGCCACGGTAACGTGGACTCGAAACCAAAACCGTGTTGCATCGCATGAAGGAATAGGCTTAATCTCGAACCACTGGTGTAATCTGCTACTAACGAAAGTAAATCGGAGATAAATATTAGGCCTAAACGCTAAAAATTAGGCCTAAAACCTAAAATTAGGTCTAAAATCTAACATATTTTAAACCTAAATTGTGACGGTTATTTCTTTCAGATTATATAATAGAGATCGCTGTTGCAGTCATAGAGTTAGGAAATAATATATTACCTTGCATTGCGTGTTAGAGGTGTGCCAGCTTAACATTTTCGTTGGTGGCGGTGTCAAATCTTATACCAAAGCAGTATTGTGAACCTTTTGAATCTTTTGACTATTGTTAAAAAACTACCGTACTGATGATTGTTTGCAGTTAAACTCCTTATTACGTGCTGTTTTATTTTGACTCGCGACGATGGCCGTCTTCAGTGTTGGCTGCGAAAAGGCGGCTACAAATAACTAAACAAAAACTAAATGCTGGAGCAAACGAAAGCTTTTTAACGTAAATTTCACACCTGACATAGGCCTAAATTAAAAAAAAAAGTTAAAATAAGAAAAAAGCCAGCAAAGAACAGCAGCACGTCACACCAAAAGGCAAACAGCCCAACAAAGCCCATTAAGTAATGTACCCAGATTTATAAGAATTATTAACAAATGTGGTATCGTCATTAAAATAAAAACTAAATATAAGTTTCAAATGAAGATTCGTTCGCTCCGCCTACAATAGGCCCAAAGCCAACTCTTCCTCAATGAAAGACTCCAAGTCTCTTTATTGTTTTTGTGAGCAGCCTTTTTACAACAACAATGTATTCCTGCAATTAAGTATAGAAACGATACCGGTATCACACTTTAACATTTATAATAGTGTTGGATGACAATACAAACAATGGTTACAATAATTGGTGGAGCGAGCGAGCGAAGCGTAGCCTATAACGGACACCATATTGCAAAACGATGGCCCGTTGGTGCACGTTTTTAGTCTGGGTGGAGCCCGAACGAATGATCGGACTGGAATGAAATTTGGTACAACGTTTCATACCCTAATTAGTATTGCTGAGCCAAAATTTGCCGTAAATCGAACAATCGAACTCGTGCTACGGTTATAGTCCAGGCATACGGCACCTCCACGTGCAACAGCGTTTCACGAACGTGATTCGGTGAACCAGATGGCGTCTTCAAGCCAAGGCCGACTGGGGTAGAGATCGTGGCTTTCACCTACTGACTTTAAGCCAGATGACGCCTTTTTAAATTGCGCCTTTTTAAGTTGCTTTAGTAAATTAAAAATTTTGTCGATGTTGAATCAATTATCCTGGAGCCAGGAAACGAAACCCATACCTTCTCTCCCAGACGATCTTGTGGCAAGGGATGGAATATGAAGCGCTACTTACATCATAAACACCCCCACTGCATTTTTTAGCTCCTGGAAGTGGGTGTCGGGTTGGATCAGCAAAATCTGGTATTGATTCAGATTAAACGAAATTATGTCGATCACTTGAGATTACCACTGATAAAATGGGTGTTTAAAAGATTTTTCTTACCTTGTGAGGTACGTGTCAGTAAATACGTTTTAGCTGATGTAGTGGAATGTTACGTGACGGTTTTCATGCAATAGCCATGATTTCTAGGCAGTTCGCGATGCGGAAACCCACCAACCTGTAGCTTTATTATAAGTTTCGCCATTATGAATTCGAGCACGTGCCGTTTTAAATGCATTCCTTCCGTTTCCTGTTGCGTGAAGTCACGCAAATTCTGATTTTCAGTCCTAATTCTAATGTGAGTTCGATTCACTTTCTAATTCTAATGTTGTACTGGTAAGGACAGAAAAGGTCTAATCATTGTTGACTTTCAAGTAGGCCTTTGAAATTCAATATTTGAGTGACGTAATAAGGACGCAACAAACAAAACATTTACTTAATGGGATTTTTTTTTAAATTCTTGCTGGCGTTCCGTGATGTCGCCTCATACATTTAAAGAGGATCGTTATTGTTTGTTTGTTGAAGCCTATGAATATATAAATTGTCAACATCCGTTCGCTACGTTTCTAATGAATCCCCTACACCTCTATTGGAATAAGGGGGTAGGGACATCGATATAAATCTTCCTAATTCCCTCTTTGAAATGTTTGTTTCCCCATTTTTCACTAGAGGTTCTGCGTTTAAACTGAAAATACCATCCCCAAGGTTAAATATACAAAAAATTCCTTCGCTAACAGACTAGTTGTAATGTGGAACTCGCTTCCTGACTTTGTTACTTCAGCACCTTCGATTAAAACATTTAAAAACAGACTAGATGCCCATATCTCCGATGATCTGAAATATTATTTTGATTAACTTCTACCTTTTTATTATTTTATATATTTTTTTAATCCTCTGGCCAAATTGTTATTGTGTAATGAACAGTTGTTTTTTTACACTAAAAAGGTTTTTTCTAAATTTGCCTCATCCCTCTCTAGGAAACGGGCAACTCAAATGTTGTTATTAAATTAAATTAAAAGGGCCAGCTGAGACAGATCTATGCGACGATTGAGCTTGAGCTGCTGTGACGTCTTGACAAGCACTGTCTTTAGTCACACCGCTGATCAGAGCGTCGTAAAAAGTGGGTATTTTAAAATATTAAGAAATAAAACTCACATAGTTTGCCGGTCATCGTGGCTGAGGGATGAAAGAGCTCAGTCTGGTTGCTGGAGGTTTGAGGATCTGGTTGAACCCCTGGAAAGCGAAACTTGGCCAAGTCTCGGTCAGGTAGCGTGAGAGACTACCATGCTCCTTCAGTGGCTATGGGAACTATTCTAACCAATTCCGGATAATCTTGCGCCCCCTACGATCGGATCGAAAAGTCTGGTAATGTTCAAAATGGAGCCGGTTCAGCCACACGAGCGTTAAATTGCTTCGGCTGACTTAAGACTCAATTAATTAATTAAAAAAAAATTGCCATGTTTACAGTAGATTCGATGAAAACATATAGGAAAAGAATGGCTTGACGAAAGGAAGTGTGTAAAGGATTCGGAATAATTGTAATCACACGTTTTTATCACTGCATTCATCTCAATCAGGCATAAACGAATCTTTGTATACATTTAGCTTAGGCCGGAGTATAGACGAGAGCCAGTAACTATGAAAAGCAGTCACTGTGATAACCAATCCAAACGCAGTAAATGAATGCAATAGAGCGAGCATGTTTAAGGGGATCATATGTTCTTTCCTTGCACGGTACCAGTGAAAATGGGCGAGCGGCCGGCAATGTGAAGGGTCGATTAGTAATAACAATCAGTAACATACGCTATATTACGCGTAAAACTATGGGCAATCAACCTATGTGGCCCCAGCAGAAACAAACTGTTGATTTAAAAACGGTACGTTTTGTTTCTTTAGCGCTCGCAAAATATAATTAGTTGGTGTTGTTACGGTAATTTATTTTTACCCGATTTAACGAACTGTCTAACCTGCTTTGCGATTTTATGTAAGGTCGCAAATTAGAAAACAAGTTTCACTTGTTAAAAGTTTCACTTTCAGTTTCGTCTTTGGAGTAATGTCCATGTAACGACAGAGCTTTACAGTATTTTTGTCTTTTCATTTATTTTTAATAGTATTTGTATTCGTGATTAGTTTTATTGGAAAATATATATTTTTCTACGGGATATTAACCAAAAAAAATTATGGGCTTTCTAGATATGCAGCGCCGTGGTTTCGGGGGCAAATCAAAGTATATTAACTTTCTTTTTTTAGTCATTTGGCTTCGAGACGTCTCCTGCTGAAACTTATTTTTGTGTATTTTGGTAAAAGATGACGCTGCGTAATATGATTTTGAAGGGGTATTGTGTTACGTGAGTGACTAAACAAAAGATTGTCATTCTATTTCAGTTAGTAACACCGCATTGACAAATTGCGATTGACAATTATTGAAAATTATTGACATTGATAATTATTCACTTTTCTAAAAGTAGACATCTAAAAATAAAATCTGCTGTGCCACCAAACATTACATTTAGTTTTCAGTCTGTAGAAATGTTCCCACCAAACGAAGTTACTGTTTTTTTTTCTGTCACATTGTCATTTTTCTTTAGATGTCTAAAACAGCCACTCTCTCTTAGCTTTAACGATACAAGTGTCTAAGGGTCACCATGATCCGACATAAGTTATCTTGACGAATGGCGAGGATTACGTTTCTTTGTATCTTGGGGGGAAAGGGTGGGGGGTACGACGGTTAACTCAAGACCCACAAAAAAAGGACCCACGTCATTTTAATACTCACTCCTCTTCAAACAGGTTTATTTCAATTAAAAATCATCATTTTTTATCCGTGGACATTTTAGGAAGTTAAGTGAAACTTCAATCATATAACCGTTTTTTTTTTACGTCACACTTGACGTTTTTGTTTGCATGTTATTTTT
>JAHWFP010059537.1:0-22154 GCA_023313725.1 Lithobius niger
ACTCCTTGTAAGCCAGGTTAACAGTGAACTTTTTAGAATGTGTAAGCACAAAGGTGTTCAATTTGTTGTTGTTTGGAATCTGCTCACGTCCAGGAGTGGTATGTTGGCGAGTGATGGATTACATTTGACCAGCGCTGGCAAGCGTATTCTCTCTGTTGAATTGTCACACGCATTAGGGGATTCATCATACCAGGGAAACTGGGGAGAGTAATTGGTTTTGCGCCATCTTTAAATCGCAACAATGTGCCAGGAGGTGAACTGTGTGAGGTTAACCGTGACGACGGTCATTATGCACCCGTTAATAGCGTCTCCTCTACTCGCTCTCCGGGGGTTTGCCGTGCAATGTCCGATCTCCGATGTGTTTTAATCAATGCCAGAAGTTTATTTGCGAATCTTCAGGACTTCAGATTTTTGCTGGCATCGGACAGCTACGACATTGTGCTAGTAACAGAATCTTGGTTAACAGATGCCCACCCAGACAATCTGGTAGTCGGCGGCTACCCCTACAATGTTGTAAGAAGGGATCGTGGCTCTAGGGGTGGCGGACTTTTTGTTGCAATTAGAACTAGTATCCCGTACAATGTGGTAAAAATTGCCAATGCTTCAGAGGCACTTTTGTGTAGACTTATTAGATATCAAAATTCGTTTATTCCTGGGTTATTTACCAGACAAATTTGACCTTATGTCGGTTACGGCCATGTGCCATGAGCTCAAAACGTCTCCCAATGATAAGTACCATTTAATTGTTGTGGGTGATTTTAATATGTCATTTGTCTGCTGGGATAAGTTATCTTCGAGTCATCCGAATGGAGAGCTTTTCCTCGAGTGTATTTCAAACCTGGGATTATCTCAGCTAGTTATGGAACCTACTCGTGAGAATAATATATTAGATCTTGTACTTGTGGACAGTGAACGTACTGTGTATGGCACTTGTGTAGTGGACCACCTGGGCCACAGTGACCATAATATGGTTACCTTTTTTCTTCATAATGCCTTAACGACAGATAGGACTGGGGACAGCTCATTTAAACCACCGATCATCCTTGACAGGTTGAAAATGTACCTCCAATGATGTAAATTGGTCAAATTTTCAGTCCTTTTCCAATGTTAATTTGCTTTACAATAACTTTGTATCTGTCCTTAACAAGGCCATTGATTTTAGCCGTACTACAGCAGATCCTATTCTTCCAAAAAATAATAATAATAAAAATACCGTGCTTAAGTATCGGTCGCTGATTCCAAGACACATTTTGAAGTTAAAATCTAAAAAACTGGTTCTGTGGCATAGATACAGGGATGATCGTTCGGTCGAGAACCTCCGGTTATATAATAAATGTCGATTTGAGTACTCCAAGTCTGTGAAAAATTTTGAAATAGGTAAAGAGCGAGCTATAATTAAAGATGGCAGTATGTCTGCACTGTTTAAATTTATCAAAGGAAAATCTGGAAGAGTGCGCACCATCCCACCACTTGCTGTCGATGGAGAATTTGTGTCCCAGAACCCTGCTAAAGCTAATATTTTTTGTAAAAAATTTTCCGAAAATTTTGTTAGGGATAATCATGTCTTACCAACTATTGATATGCTCCATATCCATGATACCTGTGACCTGCCCGATTTTACAGCTGAGGTGATCCTTAATGCTATTTCCGCAATGAAATCAAGTAAATCTTGCGGCCCGGATGGGTTCTCTGTTAATCTTTTGAAAAACATTAAATATGAAATATGTGTACCACTCAGCTGGATTTGTGAGTTATCCATGAGGTCAGGCATTTTACCTGACATCTGGAAGACGGCACGCATTAGTCCTATTCTTAAGAAAGGCGAGGCATCTAATCCATGTAATTATAGGCCTATTGCTTTGACCTGTGTTTTATGCAAGGTTATGGAACGGGTTATTCGTCATAAAATGCTTACCTTTGCAATTGAGCACAATCTTATATCTAAAGACCAATATGGCTTCGTCCCCAGACGTTCAACATGTGTACAACTATTAGCATCGCTGGAGTCTTGGACAAGTTCGGTGGTTACTGGCCTGCCAGTACATGCTGTTTTTATAGACTTTGCAAAGGCTTTTGAGTCAGTCTCCCACCCCAAGTTGCTGACTAAACTCAAACATTATGGATTTAGGGGACGCCTTTTGAACTGGCTAACAAATTTTCTTGTTGGGAGGCGACAGTGGGTTGAACTGGAGGGATGCCGTTCTGTCCCGACGGAGGTTGTAAGTGGTGTACCACAAGGCTCAATTCTTGGGCCACTACTTTTTGTATTTTACATAAATGATTTGAAATCTGGTAATAGTCAAGTAAACTTGTCCAAATATGCAGACGACGTAACGCAATCGGCTGTTGTCTTCGATCAAATCACGTTTGATGCTCTTCAGACTGAGCTTAATGACGTGATGGTATGGTCGAATTTGTGGCAATTGCCTGTTGCTCCCCAGAAGTGTTCCCTCTTGCCACTTGGCTGGAGCAACGACCACTACTTTTATCGTGCATTCGGCAACTGTATTTTACCGCAAGTTAATATTGTAAAAAATCTTGGGGTTTGGTTCTCCCATGACCTCAAATTTAGTAATCATTGTAACCAAATTGTTAAAATGGCTCGCCAGAGGGCTGCAATTATAAGGAAATTTTTTTAATCTGGTGATCCGCCGACCTTGCTGTGGGCCTTTAAAGTCTATGTAAGGCCCATTTTAGAATACGCAAGTCCTACGAGACATAGATTTGGTGGAATCAGTTCAGAGGCATTTTACTAAATCATTGGATAAGACTAAAATACTCTCATACGCAGAACGGTTGAGTTTTTTTTAGGTTGGAGTCACTTGAGATCCGTAGACTAAAAGCGGATCTATACCTTACCTACTCTATATTGCGCGATGGGTACGATATAGACTCTTGTACATTTTTCGAGTTGCGGTCTGGTGATCGCACTAGAGGCCACTCCTGGAAGCTGTCCGTACCTAGCGTTAGGCTAGACTGCCGGTTGCATTTCTTCTCACACAGGATGGTGAAAGTCTGGAATTCACTGCCTGCGGATGTTGTAATGGCGGATTCCCTAGCAAATTTTAAATCAAAACTGCACCAGGGTCTCTTATCGTCGTTTCTTCGCCGGTAATGGCCCCATAATGTTAATTTTAATTCAGTTTTAACTATGCTTATTGTCAGGATGTTAATTTACATTGTATATATATTATTTTATGTAGTGACCAATCCCCCTGGGATGTTGTGTTATTTGTAGGTAGGTATAGTTTATATCTTCGGGGCCATTGTCAGTGGTACTTCGTACCCTTATTGTTCCTATTTTCTTTTTCGGGAAATAAAATATCTATCTATCTATCTATGATCAATGCTTTAAATTTGCCTAATGTTACAACAAGTGATACGTGCTGAAACAGGAAACACTACGTTAGGGTAATCTTTCTGATAAATGGTTGAGGTTGATATAATAAGAAAACCTGTCCTGTAAATGTGTATAATGTTAGAAAAACGAATTGATGTGATAAGGTCTGTACATTTTAACACGGGATATAAAAAGGACAAAGAAAACCTCACGTCTGTCATGAAACATTACATTTTTGCAATACTTCTATACTGAAATAGCTGAAGTAACTTTAATAGGACGATAGGTCTTCTAACTTTTCCTAGTGTTACAAAAACAATTTGAAGTGATAATGGCTGAGATATTTTATTCCGGAATGTAAAAAGGACAGAGAAAAACTTACGTTTGTCGTGAAACATTACATTTTTGCAATACTTCTATACTGAAATAGCTGAAGTAACTTTAATAGGACGATAGGTCTTCTGACTTTTCCTAGTGTTACAAAAACAATCTGAAGTGATTATGGCTGAAATATTTTATTCTGGGCGTAAAAAGGCCAAAGAAAACCTTAAGTCTGTCGTGAAACATTTCATTTTTGCGATAGTTCTGTACTGAAATAGCTGAAGTAACTTTAATAGGACGATAGGTCTTCTGAATTTTCCTAGTGTTACAAAAACAATTTGAAGTGATAAGTGGTGAACCATTTTATTATGGGATATAAAAACAATTAATAACTTTATGTCTGTCATGAAGCATGCCTTTTTCGCAATATTTCTGTACTAAAATAGCTGAAGTAACTCTAATAGATGACGAGTCTTCTTATGTTTTCCTAATGTTACAAAAACAAATTGACGTGATAATGGCTAAGATATTTGATTACAGGATGTAAAAAGTATAAAGAAAACTTTGTGTCTGTCATGAAACATTACATTTTTGCAATATTTCTATATTATAATTGATATGGTAGCTCTGATAGGAAATTAGTTCGTCTGAAATTGCCTAATGTTACAAAAACAAATTGACGTGATAATGGCTGAGATATTTTATTACAGTATACAACAAGTATAAAGAAAACATTGTGTTTTGCAAGTTAGATGAAATTTAGCACTAACAGAAAACAGGGCTTCTGCATTTACCTAATGGTACAAAAACAATTTGAAGTGATTACGTGCTGAAACATTAAATTATGGGACAAAAAAGGACAAAGAAAATTAAATGTCCATTACGAACCATTACGTTACAGGAAGCTTTGTGTACTAAAGTGGTTACAGTAGACCTAATAAGATCGCCAGTACTGTAAATTTTCCTGTTACAAAAAACAAGTTGATGGGATAAGTGCTGAAAAGGATACACTAAATTTCAGCAATCTTTCTTTGATTGTTGAAGTAGATCAGTAATAAGAAGACCAGTCCTCTAAATTTAGATAACACTACAAAAACAAACTGATGTGGTGTAAGATATTTTATTATGGGATATAAAAAGGACAAAATAAGTTTGTATCTAACATGAAACATTAAATTTCTGCAATATTTCTATATTAAAATATGAAGTTGGTCTAATAGGAAAACAAGTCCTTTGAATTTACCGAATAATACACATAAAAATTGGCGTGATAAGTGACAAATTACACGTTAAGTATTGAGACATTGGATATAGAAGGGGAAAACTGTATCCTGTATGGGATATAGAAAGAACAAAAGAGTACTGAGTGTCTATCGTAAAATACTATGCAGCCATCTTACTATACTAAAACGATAGAAGTAAACCTGGCAGGAAGACTAATCCTCGAAATTGGCCTAATGTTACAAAAAAAAAAAGAAGCAAATTGTCATGATAAATGCTGCAGCATTTTATTGTGGGATATAAAAAAAACCAAAGAAAACTCTGTGAGTCAATAAATAAACAGAATCCACATTCTTTTTATACTAAAATAGTTAAACTAAATCTAATAGCAAGAACAGTCCTTTAAATTTGCTTAATGTTTAAAAAATAATAAAAAAAACAAGTTGGCAATTGTTGATAGTGCTGAGACGTTTTATTATGGGTTATAAAAAAGACTGTCTATCACGAAACACTACAGTTTAGCCATCTTTCTCTACTAAATGGTTAGAGTAGATCTAATAGGAAGGCCAGCCTTCTAAATTTGTCTTATGTTTTCAAAACAAATTGATACGATAAATGCCACGTGGAATAAAATGAACAAGGTTTATCTAAGAAGTAAGACAAATTTAAGTCACGTCATGCACCACACTGCATTTACAATATATCATACTGAGAAATGCAACAATCTAAACTAGGTTAACCGTAATTCGGTTTTACTTAGGATGCTACGCGGATACACACATACACATTGAAAGTAAGCATGGATGGGCGATATAAATTTCAATTACGAGGTGCATGGGAGAAAGATACCTTGATATATTGGGATATCGCGATATTACCAACAATTTTGGCCATAATACTTCTTTTACCACTAATTGCACCATACGGTCAGTTACGTTCAGAATCAGAATCAGAAATGGCTTTTATTACGTAGTATATTTACATATGACACAAGATCTTATGATAAGACCGAGGTCTTTTTTTCGACAAAGGAAAAACACTAATGACAACAAATTAATCCAATAAAATCAATAAAATCACTTCCTTGTGCAACTTTTACATTAGCTTACAAAATGTGCCATTATTAGCCTGAAAAAAAAAATAACATTAAAATTTTGCCTTACTTCTCTCAGTACTGTAATCAGTTTTGTTGATAGGTTGTTGCAACTTGCTAGTTTTCCACGTTACACCTACGCTAACTATTTCAACAATTTTGATGAGCTGAACGATTGAATTTATGAGAAGGGGAGAAGCATCATTGTTGCTTAAAAGGATGTATGCATTTTTTTATTCATTTACTGATTTAGACATAAATGAATAAAAAATGAATAAGACGGTATGTACGGTATTATCATTCAGACGATATTCGCTTTTCTTAGGTAGAGCTGATTAAATGGAACCGACGTTTTGGATATCGTCTTGCCCATTATTAAGCAAAGGCAATAACAATAAAAAGCACAAGCTTTTTGTCATGCCAAAGCAATAATACTGCTACACATGCAGAGAAAAGTATAATGTTCAAAAACATTCAAGCGGAGTAAAATAAAAAAATACTCAACCAACGTCTTACTGTCTGAGGCTTTTATTTTTTATTTTGTGTATGTTGCGTGTTTTGCAGTGTTATTGTTTTGCCATGACATAACAATTGTGCTTTTTATTTCTGCTTCCTTTGCTTGATAACGGGTAACAAAATATCACAACCTTTGCAATCTAGTGAATGACAAATGTGGACCCTAATAGCATTTATTTTTACAAAAATAACAATACAATAATAAAAAGTAATGGTCGCTATACTACTATCAGAAGGATCAAAAACCGTACAATACCGTACCTAAAATTCAGGCAGGCAATGTAGGTATGCAATTAGGATACGTAATTTTGGTATCATAACATTGCCTAACCGTAACCTCGTCATGTCATCACCGTTAAAAAATAATATACAAAGTTAATATTTTTTTCTTTGGTTATTATCTTTGAATTAGGGCGTATTGTGCGGACAATCATAAACTGGTGGAATATTATGTTAGGAAAAACAGCACTCAGGCAGATAGACGGGTAATTTAGCCACATAACAAGGAGAATTTCATAGATATCCTAACACCATTTTCTGAGCAGGTCACATTTGTTTCTAGTGTCCCTTACATTGGCCCATTGTAGCAAAATGCATTTTATAACTGTGACTTAGCTTATGTGACTTGACGTATTAATTTAAAAAAGGGGGGGGGGAGAATGGGAGAGGAATAGTTAAAACCGAACATAAGCATTGCGAAAATTCTGTTACAGGTCATACAAAAAATACTCCCTCAACAAAATACATTATGCAGCATTGAAAATAAGAGAACTTGAAATCAAACATAGCCACAAATATTTTGGAAAATAGCATGAGAAACAAAGTCTTGTAGCAATACATAACAGTAAGGTCTGCTATTACAAACTATGAGAACAAAGGTCACGTAAACGTGAGGTTATAGTGAATTGGGAACGTTTCAAGTTTCATGGTATTTTCTCCAATATTATGAACATTCAAGAGTCATGCGGCACTGATTTTTGGGTAGTTTCTCGGCTATAAATAAGGCGCAACAGGGCATGCTTGACTCTTCTAGTGGTGCCAAAAGCAACAGAAAGTAACCCCTGTATGGCTAGATGTAGTATCCATAATAATAGTAACGCTATAAATTCCATCTCTTGTACTTGGTTGCTGTCCGACGCGGCCAAATGTTGAACGACTGGTTGGGTAGGAGAATTTGCAACTCTAAAAAGTCCCTATTGAAACACGTTAGTTTCGTTTCTATTAGTTCTGTACGAGTTTTCAGAGGGCGCCACATGTTCCTTCTGGTAATTTTTGCTCATTATTCTGCACAATCTAAAGTAAACTAAATTTTAACTAAGCTAAACTAAATAATAATTAAATCCAAGATAGTTTCGTTTAGTTTAGTTTAATTTTAAGCTGAAAACTGAGTAGAAATTCCCACATAAAAACACATGGCATCCTCTATAAACTTGGACGTAACTAATAGAAATTGATCAAGACGTTTCAGCAGAGGACTCAGTACAAACTCTCCTCCCCGACCCTATAAATTCTTGCTCTCGTTAATACGCTGTATATGTTTTAACCTAATAGATACGTGTGAATTGCTACGATCAGTCCAGTCATGCAGCGCCTCCACGTGCGCCAGCGATCCAAGCCAGTAATGCCGAGGAAGAGCAATGTTTCTTCAAGCCAAAGTCGACTTGGGTTGAAATCAAGTGCCTCGCCTTCTAGCTCAATGCCAGTTCATGTGCATTCAGTAAAGTTGCACACCTTTTACTGTTCCAAGATTATGGTGATGTTGAATCAACTGGATTAGAACCAGGAAACGATACCTAAGACTTTTGCCCCAGTCGACCTTGTGAATTGGGATGGAATATAAAGATAGTTAAATTGCGGAACCTCCCATGTCCTATGGACGTGTCTGCATAGGCTCCTGGTTTATACACTGACTCTGCGCACAATAAGTGCATAGGCCTAATATTCGATGCTATTTTTGTCAAATAGAGACTTAACACCTATAAAATGGTGTTTCTTCTACTGGCTCGTTTCGTACAAAAACTACAGCCTAAATCTAGGTGCTAATGACTTCAAACTCATAAATATGAAAATTAACTTGAACACTGAATGTTTTGTACAATTCAAACAATCAGGAATTCAGGAAATCAGGTGTTTGCATCAAAAGCAAATCTGAATCGTCAATCAGAAATCACATCAAGCTCTAAATATTATATATATTTATATACATAGACTATAAACATGTATATGTGGACTGCAATAAAATATATAAAGGCTCTTCAGTATTTTCAACAACAGTGGCACGTCATTTGGTAAAGTTTTTTGTCATTCCTGGAAAGGTTTGTCGTCCTTTGCCTAGGTACTAGTTCGCCTACATGATAGCAACTTGCGAAAGGCCTTAGAAAAGTTAACAGAGAGTAAAGCATAAAGGATGGGATTGACACAGGTGGGCACGTAAGATAGTATGTGCGCTGCGGGTTTTATGTCCGATGTGACTTTGGACCAGGTGAAGGGATTGAAAGCACGGAACAAATACATTACTTGCGTGGGACCCCAGCAAAAGGCGAAAACAATCGTAACAATGATTATCATGCGTGTTACATTTTTTTCACATTGATGGCTTCCATCAATGTTACTTTGTCTTGTTAAACCACTTTGAGACAGAAGCATTAAAACATACAGACCGCAGATTATGATTAAGGGAACTGCGTATGATGAAAGAAAATGGGAAATTAGTAATGTGAAGTGGCTATATTCATCTGAGTTAAAAGCACAAAATGGGTGAGTCCCACCACCATAATTATTAAAGTGCACTTCTACATAAACCCATAATAACGGTATGCAAAATAGTAAAAGCACTAACCACACAACGATAATGGCACAGATTGTGATGCGATTAGTGCGAATTGCTACTGAACCAATTGGGTTTACGACAACTAGAAAGCGTTCTACAGACATGAGCAGTAGAGTGTATGCATTGCTACAAACTAAAGCAAAATTGAGGTATTGAGCGATTTTGCACCAAGCATTGGCAAAAATCCATTGTGAACGAGCATAGTTTGCAATGGTAGAAGGCATGCAGCACATGATGAAAAGGATATGTGTGAAGGAAAGATTTACAATGAGCAAATTTGTGGGTATGTGCAACTGTCGGTTAAATACAACACTAATTACCACAAGACCATTTCCCACAAGTCCAATAACCGCAATGAGTCCTAACACTATAGGAATAACAATGCGCCTGACTTCTTCTTGAGTCAATTCCATGGGTCCTGTTTGATGATTTCCAGCGATTGCCTAATTAACAGACGGCGAATAAATTGGTAATTCGGAAAAGAGGAAGTACTGCAACCGTCACGTCTAGTAACAGTCAAAGCACTTCACTGGCTATTTGGAAATCGGCACTAGTGATTAATGATTGACTGCAACTGTCACATAGAAAGCACTGTTTTCAATGGTATCAAACTAGGGAGCTTTCTCGTACTACTTATGACTTCCCCAGATAAGAAAATTCAGTTAGTCGATCCTGAAATAAGCAACAAATTAGAATCAAAAAAGGTAAATGAAAATAAAACGATTATAAACACATGGCAATATGCTTTATTGCCCAATTAACCTAGCCCATTTGGCTTTCCGTCCTGTAATTCCTTGCTTCTTGCTTTATTGGCTGTTCTTTTCTTTTTACTTTGTAGAAAAGGTGACGAATGACTCATTAGTGGCGATACAAAAGTGCTTGTTTGTAGATGTGTGCGTGTTATATTATTGACCATGAGCGCATTCGTGCTAGGGATGCACGAAATAACCTAGGTGCACAATAATTATGGCCTACAACAAGAATACAGGCCAACTGCCAATATCACATGTATAGGTTATAACCTGATTCCCGACTGCTGAGAACTAACGATGTCGAGGGCCGCAGGCCTGAGCGATTGTTAGTTCTTTGCACGAGGGAAGCAGGCGATAACTTATATTGAATACCCGCTTTCCGAGTTTTTGGCCCAGAGGCAACAATGGTCTAACAATGATTTTTTTAAAACTGCGGGCCAATAATTACTTAGTTATTGGTCTGCACTTTTTAAATCATTGAAGTATTAAAGAAGCATTAAGAAATAGTGCTACTGCTTCACTTGACTGTGGTTTCGAATTTTTATTTGTATATATACGCTAAAAAATCAAACAGGACGGAAAGCCAATCGGTTCAGAAGAGTTAAATAAATACAGATGCAAACCTATTTACGTTGCATTTTGTACTTATATGTCTTATATAACTTATACGTCCCTGCTTAGGCAGTCTAACGCAAACGCCAAAAGGCAACGTAAATAGGTTTGCATCTATATTGATTTGTACACTACAAAGATATAGGCACATCTTCGTCACTATGAGTATCCAAAAATGAAACTATATTGACAGCCATACGATAAACCTACAATTAGTGCGGGCATTTGTATGCGTAAATAATTTTTTTCACAGATCTTTACGCCCCCTCGCCTCGTTTTTGGAATGAACTTTCCTTTTCTCCCCCGCCTCCTCCTCCCCCTCCCCACAACTTTCCCGCCGTCAGTTACGCAACTACCGGTCAATAACATGTGCTTTGAAATAATATTTCAGCTACCCTTCTACTATACGTTTGTGTCACTGGCTCATTGGCAAAGGCTGATTTTTATTAATATTTATATATTAATATTTTTATTTGTATTTATATTGGCAGAGGCAGATTTCCCCTTTGAGGATAGGCTTAACATTAGTGCAGGCATATTATAGCTGGCCTATTACTAGGCTACGCTAGGTGGTGGCATGTCCGTTACTATTAGCTTTACTTGTGCAGTGCATTGTAATTTGATTTTGGCTTGATTCCGAAGTACCCCATCACCGTTCAAGCAGCGAAAACTCAACACGAATAACCCCTTCAAATATTTTCTCTTAAATATTTTAAAGAGATGTTTAACAATAGACCTTTTGGAACGGCGCGGTAGATATTGTTGTACGGATAATGACATATAGGAATATGCTGATCAAGGAATATGCTGATCAATTGTTATCGTGAGCGGGATATTCAGTCGGTTAAAGCCCTCAACCTTGGGACATTCGGAAACAATCACCCGCGGGCGCTGCACGCCCTTGTGCATTGTTTCCGAATGGCCCGCGGTTTTCTGGCATAAACTTTACATCTACTGATGTCCACATCTTTGCCCGGCAATGAAGAAGCACGCAACTCCAATAATGATATGTGCACGGAGCAGTCCAACACTGCAAGGCGGAAAGAAAAAAGCGTTTGCGTTGCGTATACTGTTCTATTATGACTTCGGATTTGGTATTCGAGGAATTTTTTGATTTGTCGATTGATGGAGATATTTAGGAACAGAGTACAGAATATAATGTTGGAGATGGTTGTGTCGGAAGGTGGTGCGCAAGATCGCCCTTACATTGGGGCTGAAGCCACCCCCTTTTTTGCCATTTTTCTTTGCCTTCTTGCCCTTTTGGTAGACAGAATCTTGAAAAATCTTTATAATTTTTAAAATTATAAAAAATTTTAAAAACGTTAAAACAAAGGTTTTTTCAACGCTCTGTATCACCAATTAGGCCAAAATAAGACATGTTCCCAAAAAAAAATCCTCAGAAAAAGCCCTCCCCCCCCCACCTTTTCTTTTGTTTGCTGTTCAACAGGCACCCTTGTTGGTGCGTCCGACATTTTACATGGAAACTAATCATCTCCACAAGCAAACAAAATGTACCACTGAAACTACACATTTTACAGAAAAGTATAAAGAAGCAACTTTAAATTTTCACAATGGGCGTCATTTTGTAATGAGGTTTAATGCTTGAACTGTTACCGATATTGTCCGTTTTCAGAATATATCATGGTGAAAAATAACTTGCCATTTAGAAAGTTAATTAAATTTACAGAATGGGACGTGTAACACGGGTTTCGTTTACAAATAATCGAGTGCTGAGAACTAGTGCAGAGAACAGCCCTTTTTCATTGTTGTATCCTGCATCATTGTATTGTAATCGAGTGCTGAAAACTCAAGTTCTCAACACCGGGTTCTCAGCCCTCGTTCATTGTTGTGTTCCTGCATCCGTGTATTGTTACAAGAGGGCTGAGATGCGAATATCGGTATAAAAGAAACACCAAAGCAGTTATGATAAGCAAGGCAAGATTGGCTAGGCTTAGTAACACCAAGCGTTCGCAAACAAAAATAACTCCAGTGAGAAACCAACAAGATGAGAAAAAACGGTATCGTGTTAACAATATTTCGAAACGACGTGTTGCCTTAGAGCCGTCAACGTTCCCAGCTATAAAACGTGATACACAACGTTTTCATCTTAAGAAACCACTTTGTTTAATGCTACAATCCTTCGCCAAAATGTAGGGTGGACGAGGTGGAGCACATATTAAGAAAGAAAGCATCGTAATACAGTTTAAGAACATAAAATACGACGGTTAATTCCTTTGAATGAAGGGGATGATAGCAAATTACTTGTTCTTTTTAAAGTCTTCTTACCAATTTCGGAATACAGCATCATAATACGGTTTATGAATTTAAACTATGACAGTTAATTTCTTTGGATCAAGGGGATGAGGGTAAATTACTTGTTCTTTTTAAAGTTGTCTTACCAATACCGGAATACAGCTTCATAATACAGTTTAAGAAACTAAACTACGGTTGTTAATTCCTTAGGATCAAGGGGATAGGGTAAAATTACTTGTTCTTTTACAGTTTTCTTACCAATACCGGAATACAGCAGTATAATACAGTATAAGAATCTAAACTACGATGGTTAAATCGTTTGGATCAAAGGGATGAGGGAAAATTGCTTGTCCTTTTTGGATCAAGGGGATGAGGGCCAATTACTCGTACTTTTTAAAGTTTTCTTACCGATATCAAAATACAGCATCATAATACAGTTTAAAAATCTAAACTAAGACAATTAATTCCTTTGGATCAAGGGGTAAGGACAAATTACTCGTACTTTTTAAAGTTTTCTTAACGATACCGGAATACATCATCAAGTACAGTTTAATAATATAAACTATGACAGTTAGTTCCTTTGGATCAAGGTGATGAGGGTAAATGAATTGTACTTTTAAAATTTTTATTACCGGTGCCAGGAATAATAGGTGCTCGATAAGGACCATTGCTTTTCGCTGCACCAAGCTGAATGGGGAAAGTAGTGATAACAAACCGATGCTAAAATCTCAATTATGTTTTATTTAATAGTGACTATGTTGCTTGTTTATTTATATTTATTTTATATCTTTCTTTCGATAGACTTGTCACACTAAACGACCATTCCTACTCATTAAAAAGTTCACACGGTGGCATGACAACCTGAGTCCTAAATAAAAAATTAAAAAAAGATCTACTTTTTAATAAACAATGTGGATTTTCGTTTTTTTTCGGACGCATTGTCAATTTGTGTTTTTCGTTTACGTTGTTTAGCCATATGGTGCTTATCTTCTATCATTATCCACGTCTTGTGGTTGCATATCTTCGTGTATAAAACAAATATAGCTAAAAACAGAAATCTACAAAACATAGACTGTTGGACTATTGGTGTGTACTAAAATGAACAACGCTATTTTTTTCTTTCACTACCTGTACGTGACTACGGATGTACGTCAAAACAGCATGGAAATAACGGCGTGCAACTAAACAGTGACGTCATAGCAAAGCGACGACAATACATTGCACGACACAACATCTCGTGACAAAACAGTTTGATGCTGTAAAAGCACGACAACAAAATAGCTTGGGATAAAACAGTGTGTGTGCAGAAATAGTGCAAAAAGTTGATTAAAAACGATGACATTTCGAGCACCGTCTATGCTCTCCTCAGATCATGTGCTAAGCTAGTGCACCACAATTTTTGCACCCCAACGACCATATTTTTATTGTGCTGATGAGGGAGTTGGAGTGGGGAGGAAAAGAGGAATAATTTGTTGCTTTGTGGGTTCTTGTTCTATCTTGCTAAATTACCTAAAAAGTTGTTCGGTAAAAAGTTGTTTGGGTACAAAGTGGTCTGGGTACAAAATAACAATTTTGAAGTTAAAAAGTTTGGTCAACATCACACAGCTGAAGAGATACCGTACAGAAAAATGACTGGTAGAAAACATTGCTACGGGAAGAGTAAAGAATGAATATAAATGAAGAGGGGGAAAAGTCAATTAAAATAAGCATAACCAACACACTGGATAAAATCAAATCAAACTTGCAATTAAAAGTTGTGGATAATGCCAAGAAGGCACTCGAGCATCAGTTCGACATTTTCATAACGTTCAACTATATTCGTAATTCGTTTTTATTATTTCCCTATTTTTATTTGCTGTCTTATCGTCTGTACTGTTTGATTGGCTTCTTACCTTGAGTTTGTAAGTGTTTTGTCTTATTTATGCTTAAATAAGTGCGACAGAGAAAGCACCCGCAAGCATAAAATTATCCGCCCACACCCCTCGCCTACCCCATCAGCATGTAAAAATTGGTTTTAGTTGAGTGTGCAATTTGTGGAGCACTAGCTTTGTATTTTAGTATGAGGAGAGCATTGCCAATTCTCGTAAAGTTATTGGTTTTAAATAAATTTTTGCGCTATTCTGTCGCATGCTGTCTTATCCAAGGCACTTTGTCATTGCGCTGTTATGTCGTTGCACTGTTTTATCCCTCACTGATGTGCCATGCACTGTACCGACGTCACACTGTTATGACGTCACTGTTTTGTTGTGCGCCATTATTTCCACGCTGTGCTACCGCGATACCCATGAACACAGGGGCAAGTGGCCTTGTTGGAAAAACACCATATTCACGAGGAAGCTGGGATGCTAACGGCGTGAATTTCCTACACCACATGAATCTAGAATATTCTAGAACAGGAAACAGTTCAAGTTTGGATAAGCATTGAGGAAATGCAGAACCTATATTCAGCACTTTTGCTGGTAGGAGGCCACGCTTCGCATCATATACTTTTGATGTTAATTCTAAAATGTTCTCTTGCAACTAATCCTTAAAATAGTTTACCTGTTTATCTGCTACAAGTGGTAGCAGAGCATTTTACTTTTTTTTGTAACGTCTGATTACAAAAAAAGTAAAATGCTCTGCTACCACTTGTTTGAGGTGAAATAGCAATTTAGGAATTTTTGTTTAAAATTTGCCTAACGATTTTTTCCTCGTATGCTGTTTTTTGTGCGCTGATTCAGATTTTTGCTGCAAGAAGATGGCATTACTAAGATACAAGGCTTGAATTCAGAGCTTTAACTGGAGCTGGTTTCACAATAAGGCACGTAAAATGTGTCAGTCTAGCCAAACATTAAGCATAGCATTTAACCTCGATATTATTCTTGTCTACAGTAATTACTTTAATTCTACAAGAAGTAGTTTAAAGAAATTAATACTAAAAATAGTAATGACTGCTATTGTTATTTTGTCAAATTGGACGATTCAGCTCTAAGTTTTCTGTTATGCACAATATTCAACCCTTAGACCGTAAATTTTACGTCATTGTTTTATTGTGTGAAAGCACTACTAAAACACCAAGGTATCAGGGCATTAGTTATGATGAATAATGCTAAACGCACAAATGTCAACAGTTTAGTAAAATGGGTGTTAGCTAATGAAAAAGTAACGGGTTGATTACTTTATCTTGCTAGAATTCATATTCCAAAACATTTGGACCAAGCTTTCAAAACATGGGAACTCCTCAAGAATAGGTACAAGCCCTCAAATATCTTACGGCATTTATCATTAAGAAGATAACTGCGTGATTTCCGTAAGTCTATTGAAATGAGTGTCGCTGAATATTGGGGCAAAAGGAGTACAATTTTCCGTATCATACACGATGCCATAAGGTTATTGATGATGAAGAAAAACCGTGTTATACTGTATAATATTGGGTTTGTCAGCAAATTACGTTAATCTTGTAACCAGTTATTTAGCACCTCTTAAAAAGACCGATACTCTTAAAAGTGAGATATTGAGCATTTATTGATGATGAATGAATCAAGAAAAATGGTGTATACTCATACACAATCTGTTTCACAGAGTCAACTTTTTATACTACGCCTCGTACCTTGTATCCAACTCTTCAAAATCCATCTGGAATCATTTGCTACCATTGTGGGAGCACTGGCCACAGGTCACAAGCTGTTGGACTCCTTAAAATTCACAAGACTCTACGTAGGTGTGGAGGTGGCTTATTTGAAAAAGAAATCTTCGACGAGAAACTTCTGAAAGTAAGACGAGTATTTCATACTTTACTTATGCAAATTTTGTGAATCTGAAAAATATTGCAACTAAAGAAGGTTGGAGCCTGAAAAATACATTAATTGTTGATTCCGATTCTGCCCGTCACAGCTTAAGTAATAAGCAATGGTATAATAAGCTATACGAAGTTAAGCCCAAAAACGTAAAACGTGCTCCCAAATCTAATCCAGTAACTACAAAAAAAAATACAAGATGAAGGTGTTAGCACAACTGGCGTAACTCTCTTTATGCAAAGAACTTTATTCATCCCAAAGTTTGAAGTTAATCTTTTTTTTCAGTTGGGCAAGCCAGGAAAACATGTTCGTAAAATTGTTTCTAAAAAAAATTCTGACACTCTAGTTGAACTGCTGAATATATTACTGGTTTATTTTGAATTAACGACTCAAAAATAGTTTTGAGTTTTATCTGTGGCCAAAGTGCTCAATACTAAAATAAACACTACATTTGTTAAAGATTCCCACGAAATTTAAAATATTTCAAAGTTTGCTCTAAAGTAAATTAATAATGTGTCAAGAATAACGTTTGTTAATTCCATAACTCAAAACTCACTTTGAGGTCAAGTGCACATTTTTACAAATACACAAATTAATGTTATCAATGCTCAAACAAATCAAATATTACTACATTGAATACAACACATTTGGTTTAGAACGTTTCTGCATACGTTAAGAAAGATCGCCACATCCAACACTCTACTTGTCTCCACGGAAATAGTAAAACTAAGCACTTCAAACCATTGCAGCCAACCCTATCCCCGAATGCTAAGTTTGTTTACTCAGACATTGTTGGTCCAATACCGACACCAACAACACCAGGTTCGCAATACTTTGCCATCTTTATTGTGGGAAGAGTCGTTTTGTCCAAATAACATACTTTAAGACAATGGAAGAATTGTTTGAAAAATTCAAGACCTACAAGATGAAAGTAGAAGGTGCCAGTGGTTGTAGGATCAATATATTCCAAGTGGATCATGGGACGGAGTAAGAGAACACTCAAATTAAACACTATGCTAGAAAATGGAACAAAGTATCAGTTCTTGTCACCGTACTCGCTGTCCATCAATAGGATCGTGTTGTCTTATTCTCATCAAAACTTTGTAAGGAGTTGTACTTGGACTAATATCACTCGGACAAGGCTCATAACAATCAAATTTTGGCTTTGGACTCTTATGAGCCTTGTCCGAGTGATATTAGTCCAAGTACAACTCCTTACAAAGTTTTGATGAGAATAAGTCAACACGGCTGTCTACATCATAACCAATGAAAAATCAAGAAGCGACATATAAACAGCTATGGGAAGCCACAACTAGCATACTGACCGTCAAATATTTTAAAGACAAATAATTTTCGTGTTTTGCACTTAAACCTCCACTGAAAAACCAAGTTAGACACTAGAAAATTTCGTTACATTATGCTTGGCTACAATCAACAAAATTGTTCATATCGTTTGTTTGATATTGAAAACAATAAGGTTATTGTCAATCACAACGTTAATTTTCAAGAAAACATACTTGGTCTTCGTATCTTTCTAACAATAATCTTCAGCAATTGTGTATGACCTAGACCCTCTTATTATTGACTTAATGTGTAATCCAACGTCTGTTGAAGATAAGGTAACTCCAGATATTGAGACTCCTTGAACCGATGCTCAGCTTCCCCCATCTTCAACTCTAACAACCCCAGAGTAACCTACTGTTCAACCACAGCCAATCCCTTTGCAGACTGTACAACAACTTCCTCGTGGTAGAGCACAAAGAGAAGGAATTATAATACCCGATTTAACTTTGAGGACTTGTTCAGAGGGGGAACCACTCATAATGCCATAGGTGCCGAAGTCACGTCACAAATGTTTGAAGAAGATGCCGACTACATTTTAGCTTACGCCAATCAATGGCATATTTCCATGAATGACGAATATGGGTCTCTGCTTACAAATGGCACTTGGAAATTAAGCTACGTATCATATATATATATATATATATATATATATATTTCGCTTAGGACCAGACTTAAATTGTGAGCAGACTTGATGGAGTCATTGTTAGGGAGGATTGAACAACGAAGCTTCAGCAAGAGGGCGAGCGGGATCATTCTTGCCACGGAAGCAAAGAAAAGGGCGAGCGGACGACAATGAGAACGGATATGCGCTCTAACAATTAGAAACAAACACTATTACTTCAATAATGCTGACTATTAGAGCCGAGTTAAATCAGCGGGAATCAACTAGACTGTCGTATGTTACACCGGGGGACAACTAGTTTATTTTAATAGGCTTTCGTTTGCTCCAGCATTTATTTTCTGTTTACTTATTTGTAGCCTCTTTTCACAGCGCACACCCTCGCTGCTGACTAAAAATAAAACAGCACATAATAGCCATTGCTGTTTGAGCTGCCGCCGCCAATAATTCTCACATTCTTTACAGCAACTGTTGTGCAAAGTTTAGTCAGTATATTAAAAAAAAATAATAATAAGGCTTTTAACTGCAAACCAAACAATCATCAGTATGATAGTTTTTAGCAATAATCAAAATATTCAAAAGGTTCGCAATGCTGTCGCAGGTACAAAACTTGACATTTCCACCAACGAAAATGTTGAGGCACGCACCTCTATCACCCACTGCAACAGCGATCTCTATTATATAATCTAAGAGTAATAACAATCACAATTGTAGTTTAAAACTGCATTAGCTTTTTTTCGGAAAAGACGAGCGAAATGAGCGAAGCGAGCTAGCGTAACCTATAACGGACACCAAATTAAAATGTGGGTTGGTTGGTCCGTTGGCTGCACTTTTGTAGTTTGGGTGGATCCCAAACTAAAGGTCATCGCTTCGTACCCCCAAAAGTATTGCTGAGCCAAAATTTGACGTAAATTGAACAGTTACGTCAACCTTTTGTTTTTTACAGTTGCGTTTCTTCCTGTAGGGGTTAAAGGCAAGGATGAAACGTTATTATTTCATTGAGTTACGTCGAAAAAGGTTATTAGGTAGAAAGGAGCAACCAAAATTTATTTTGCTGTGTTTTGTAAAGTTTACTTGACTACCGCCAGCATGGTGTATGCTTCATCGGTATTCCTTAACTATTCAGGATTCCAAATTTACAATGGTAAGTGTTAGAAATAATTTCAAATTATAGTAATTACGGAAGATTAGTTTCATTTGAAAAAAGAATGCTTGGAAAAATTCACTTCAGCACAGCGACAATAGTCGTTTACAATAGCGATGGGAATCCCGAATATGCAACCTGAAATCATTGTATCATGGCGAAGCGTTATGTATAAAACGAAAGTCTAGAGCAGACGACGTGTTTATCACGCAGCACGAAACAATAACATGCCTGCCTCTAATAGTTTAAAGATTCCTCGTTGCCATGGTAATGTGAAGTATCGAAACCGAAACCGTGTCTCATGAAAGAATATGCCTAACCCTCGAACCGAACTGCTACCTGCTACGTACGAAATAAAATCGCCAGGCCTAAACACTTAAAATTAGGTCTAAGACCTTGAATTAGGCATGAATGACAACACATTTTTAACATACAATTGTGATGGTTATTACTTTTAGATTATATAATAGAGATCGATGTTGCAGTGAGTGATAAAGGTGTGCACCTCAACATTTTCGTTGATGCAACTGTCAAATTTTGTACCTGCGGCAGCATTGCGAACCTTTTAAATCTTTTGATTACTGTTAAAAACTATCGTATTGATTGTTTGGCTTGCAGTCAAATGCCTTATCAATAATTTTTTTATATACAGACTACACTTTGCACAGCAGATGCTATAAACAATGTAAGAATTATTGGTGAAGGCAGCTCAAACAGATGTTGCTATATGTGCCGTTTTATGTTCAGTCGGTGGCAAGGGTGTGGGCTGTGAAAAGAGGCTGCTGCAAATAATTAAACAGAAAATAAATGCTGGAATAAACGAAAGTAAATTGAATCTATGTTTCTGGCTCATTTCATAGGCAGAGTTAAACAAAAAGACAAATTGTAAAAAAAATACGTATTGGGCTTTGCGATGACGTAATTCGGATAAAACTCCCTTGCACAATACACTTCCTGGCAAATGCAAAATCTGTGAATGGAACTAAAACGAAGAGAGTGATGTAAGAGAGTGACGAGTTAAGTAATTTGTGAGTTTCCCTGACCCACCTTGGGGATTTCCAAACCTGAAGAAAAGGTCTCATAGACATTGTTCATTTGGTACTTTCTAGTTTAGTATCGGCAGCAAAAACTTGAGAAGTCTTTGCAAATTCAAATTGAATTGACTTTGCCAAGTCACTCATTGGATTGGCATTGCCTAGATTTGATCTGGTTTTGAGTTTATTTGAAATGCCTTGTTTTGACCTGATTTGATTCAACCTGAATTGTAGGTGTAATTAAATATACAATTCAGGGTAATTAACCACACAAAAGTCCAAACTAATTTTCTCGATTTCAGCCCCATATTTACCAGTTTCGTTTAAAAGTTGGAATATTTTGGCAATTTTTCCACAGAATTAGCCCAAAATTGCGCTTCACTTATTGGTTGAATTGGGTGGAATTGAAAGGAACTGGTCAAAACGTTCCCGAATCAGCCGGCAATTGACAAAAATTGAGATTTGATCGACTGGAAGTCATAAATTGTAACTGATTTCAGAACGAAAATGAAAAGTACAACTGATTATAATAATAATAATAATAATAGCACTTTTCCACACTGAACATGGATGGTGGACGAAAGGGGTGTGAGCCACTGACACCGCACCAATGTTACAACCGTTTTAAGAATTTCGTAAGCGACTCAGTTAAGAGCTTGCGACGAAAACCAGACTCAGTTTCCATACACACCGTAGCAGAACTAAGGGTATTCCAAATTGGGACGACCCGAACCGAGAAAAAGTGTTTCCTACAGTCCAGACGTGAACTCTGTACAGCCAGTTTCCACGGGTGCCCGCGTGTACCATGAAGATTTTGAACCCTGTCGAAGAATGGAACGTCCACTTGAATGAGGCCATGTAAGATTTTATAGGTTAAGATAAGATCATACCTCAGTCTTCTTAATTCGAGGAGTTCCAGACCAGTCCTCTCTAGTCGATCTAGATGATTAAGGGAGCGAAAACCTGGAAGTCCCTTGGTGAATTTGCGTTGAACAGACTCAATGCGATCAATATCGCTTAGTAGGTAAGGTGACCACACAGGTTAGGCATGTTCCAAGAGAGGACGCACAAAAACCTTGAACGCCCACACCTTGGTACGGATGTCACCTGAAGTGAAGCATCTGTTCACAACTGCAAGGCGACCGAAGGCGAGAGCACTCGTTTTTCTGCAGTGGAGGGACGATTTAAGATTCGTAGTAAACCAGATGCCTAGGTCTTTCACCTCGCCGGCTTTTGGCAGAAAAACGTTATCCAGGCTATATTGAACATCAAGGTCACGTGTGCCAGTAAAAAAAGGAT
>JAHWFP010059539.1:0-16102 GCA_023313725.1 Lithobius niger
CACATCAAGTACGGCCCCAAAGGTCTTTTCCTTACCGTTAGTCTTTCCTTAGCTAAAAATCCTTTTTTAAATGTGGCGTCTGGGAGATTTTCTGTAGAATATAATGGAACTTTATTTACGAACGACCCGTAGCTATATGATGCTTTGCGCGCTTACAATAACCATGACGTTTCATCTGTGTGTGTGTGCATGTACTAATTTGCTAATAATTACCATGAGGTCAAAAATCTAAAAGCGTAATGCGGTAAAAATTAAAATTAATTATTCCAATAGATCGCCGAAGCAAAATTATAAGACACTAGCCTAGAAAATTATAAGACACTAGCCTAGAAAATTATAAATTGTGATGTTAAAATACGAGAATCATTCCGGTTTGTGACGACACGATTAATGCGTTCAAGGTGGTTTGCCTGTTAGGCACAATGCCAAATGCGACAGTATCTACGTTCTTTCACTGCGAAGGCGACCAGCGCGAACTGTTATAAGGCAGGCGGAATGGTATACGGCAGGCCGGGTGTCCCTTTAAGAATTTTAATGACAAGTATCGAACCGTTCGGCGTTCTTGTTTTGTTGTTTTTCTTTTTCTTGAGACTCTTTGCCGTCACTTAGACAGTGAACCAATGAACCAAATTTGGGATATTAACAAGGACCCGGGGCCGTTTGAACGCTATTTTAATGTGACTATATACCATATTGTTGTTGTTGTTATTCTTGTTGGGGAAATATTAAATTTTGAAAACTTACCGTTTCCCCCATAATTGACATAGACCAATGAAATTCGGAATTTAGGATCATGTCAAAACTATTTCACTGCATTAAAAATTTTATTCACAACAACCGATCCGTTTGGCCACCACAGCATGGTCATTTTATTGTTGTTGTTGTTATCGTAGTTTTTGTTGGAACTGCCCTCACTAGTACAGCTGTTAGCAACAAAATTATGCATATTGAGCTAAAAGCATGAGAGTTGGTACACAAGTCATTCTTTGCAGTACAAATCGAACTAACTATGGAACCCCCGTGGGGGCCGGCGGGGGGGGGGGGGGGGGGGGGGGGGGGGGGCGTGTGCCCCCCACACACACAGTCTCCGTGTTCCTGATGACCAACAAATTCTCGCTGATTAAGCAGGAAGCTTGAATTGTCGCACACAAGTCAATCTCAGCGTTCATAATGAACCAGCCATGGAACGCCCATGATAGCCCCAAGACTTCCCCCTATTGAACCTCCCTCCCCCCATTTATAATTTTGGCCAACAAATTGTTGCAGATTGATCTAAATGCTTGAATTGCGGCACACAAGTCACTCTTAACAGTACACTTCGAACCAGCCAAGGAACTCATGAAATATACCCAAGGCGTCCCCCCCCCCCCCAATCCCAGCAGGTCCCTGTTCCCCATACCTGAGGCTTGACCAACAAATTATTTATGCTAAATTCTTGTACGCAAACGAATTCTAATAAGCACTGCCTGCCGGACGTGCTATTGTAGGAACTTGGTGGTCACAACTATCAACAATAAATAGTGCATCTATTGTATCGAGACAAGGTGTGTGTTACCGATTATTTGTGGTAGCCACATTGCATTGCTACTCGTTAACTAATAGAAAACAAAATGAACTTGTTTGATGTTTAAGGTATGGTTTAACTGATCCGAAGTCAAAACAACAAAGAAACACAAATAAACTTTCCTGTAAGGTTTGGTATACCCCATTGTTCCTGTGCTGTTTAGTCCACATGAAACCTTTCTGCTGTATTCACATGTTTTTACAGTTTTTAGTTCAGAACACGATATGTCAGATTGGTTCATTCTACTTGGCTAAATGATATTGCTGAAAATCGTAAATACCATAGTCTTACTGTGCTTAGTACCTACAAGATTAAGTAATTCAGGGTTCGTGCGACTCCTTGAAAACCTGTAAATGTCGTTGAAAATTGAAATAAAATACCAGACCTGAAGTCTTGAATACGAAATCTTGAAACATGGTGTATGTATGTATGAGAGGAGACGACTTGACTTGCATAATGCTGAAAAATTTAGCCTCGAAAGTAAGCGAGTGTGTAGCAATATATTATTCTTACAATAATTTTGAAAGTTGGGATATAGTTTTTATTTTATTTACGTGTCTAGTGGTTGAATACAGCAGTAAGGTTTCACGTGGACTAAACAGCACAGGAACAATGCGATATACGAAACCTTACAGGAAAGTTTATTTGTGTTCCTTTGCTGTTTTGACTTAGGATCAGTGGATCGTTCAGGGTCCTGTATCTCCGAAAGGGGATGACCAATTGAAATTTCTATTTTTATAAAGGGCACATCTCCGGAAGTAGATTTTTCAAATGAGCTAAGAAACAGCTGTATTTATTCTGTATGGTTTATTCTGTAGAGACCATCGTATAAACGTGTCCAAAGTTCCCCATATAAGAAAAAAATGAAAATCACGATTTCAGCCTAAGTCCTGATCTTCAATGTGAAAATTCCAAAATTAATAAAAGATGGTACATGTCCTTGTTGGCCATGTCCTACTAAGCTCATATCCCATATATTACTGTAATGTGTGACCTCGGTCTCCCATGTTAAAAAGCCGAAAGTTTGATGCTTAATTTCTCTGCCGTCTTTCAACATTTTCCCCTTACAGTGTATTTGGTATGATGAAAGACGGCGGAGAAATTAAGCATCGACATTTCGGCTTTAACATGGGAGACCGAGGTCAAAAGAGTGGGCAGGGCTTCTTCGAGCAAATGACCGAATCGGTTACGCTCGTTAACAAACCCATTGAATCCTTTGAAAAAGAGTGATAATTATTTTGATCACAGGTGGCATTTTCCCAACAAAATGAAACTAGCATTACAAATGGTTGCAATCTCTTTAGTAAGCGGTAGCAGTAGTAGTCAGCTGAAATCAGTGATCTTCACGCATTTTTATCAGCTTGATACAGTATATGCAATTGATGCATAAAAACTGAAGCGTTTGCTGATTTGCATTGTTGCCTAATCCGTAGCAAGTTTTTCATTTAACGTCTGAAATAATTAACAAAAAAAGGCTTCACCGTTTACAAAAAAAAAGCATTAGATATCGTATCGCCATACTCGCAGCTGTAAAGGTACAAGAATAAAAAGGAATTAGAGTTCACTCGAACGCAACGTACTATAATTTAATCTCCAATTCCAAGGAGAAAGGACTATTTTTACTCAGCGATTACGTGAAAAAGTCAACGCAATTTATGTGTTTGTGAGCGCAGAATTTGTGTACTGTTTGTGTACTACCACTAGTACTGGCACAAACTCCAGCGCCAACTCTGCTACGATCTTCAACTTTGCTTCAATGTACAGTGCTATGGTTTCCATTGCGCACCACACATTCCGCAGATGCAGGTCCATACAAATGTGGGCAAAGATCAGGATGATCACGATAGCACCCACAACAGCCACAAAACACACTGGCGCAAGTGCGACGAAAATGGCCACACAAGCCACAGCGAAGACAGTGGGGCAGCCGATCAGAAAAAGAGATTAAAGAGGGAATGCAATGAACAGAAATGATGTCTGGGACGTTGTCCAATACAACCGAGCCTTGGAGTTTTAGCGAAATCAGCCTGACACCTGTCTCGCAAACGTCACGCCCAGCTACAGACAATTTTTCACTCACATATGACTAAAGAGCTGAAATGCTCAAACACTGCTCCAATGTCACTGGCTGTAACCTTGTAATGTAGCGATGAAGACACGCTTCAACATACTGGGTGCCGAGATGATAAAAGGCAATATTTGCACTGTTAATCTAAATTGTCCTTGTGGACAGAATTTGGTTTTTCGCTTCTGACGACCTCAGGACAACCTGAAATACGTTGTCAGCACAAAGAGAACATATCACCTCCACTTCACTTTTACCAACCACACCGAAACCAGTCTTGTACACTTGTGCTGTGAAATATGGTTTCACTGCCGCTTCATTGAACAGTATAACTAAGGCTGTACCGATACCGAGCTGCCAAGCCGGTTCCTGCCGAGCAGAGCATGATCAGCAATCTCGGTATATCGAGCAATTACGTCCATTTAACTGAGCCTAGCAGTGTGGCTAGCGTCTAGTCTTGGTGTGCGATCCTGTGACCACTGGGCCTTGAATGTGAGCTTTATTTTGGCGGATCCCGGTCGATGATTAAGATCTATGCATGGTTCCTGCTGCGCGATGGTTGAAGGACTAGCCTACCACAGGATTCAATGTATTAACTAAATTTGCTAGTAACTACTTTTTTGTGCTTTTTCGGACATTCGCTTTCATATTACACTTGGTAATCGCAGCAGTGCATTATAGCGGATGGCTCTTTTTTATGAATAACGTGCACATGGTTGCTGGTTTAGTACCACTGGAAATATTGTTACACCATTATGGTCATCACTGAAACCTGAAAAAAGTTAAGAAACTTACCTTCATCAAGAAAAACCTCAGAGTTTTAGTGTCAACAGCACTAATTTAATTGTTTTGAATGGTCAATTGGTAAAACTTTTATCAGCTTAAAAGTAACTTATGTCATAATAAAATTACTTGTTTTGTTATGATAATGGTTGTTAATGCAGGCTTAATTGGCCATACCAGATATGTCGATACATCATCAAGTACAGTGTGCTAAACTAATAATAGCCTATGGATGCTGCTATGCCAGGCTGTTTTAATGAAAAGAATTGTTCTACCTAGAAGCCCGCTTGGCATTTAGCGAGTGCTGATTACAGGGATGTTGCCGGTGTGAATAATGTGAAAATTTGCCAGTGGTAAAATAAAAGGGGAAAATGTAAAAAAAACACGAGTGGTGTGTGAAAAGTAAGGCAAAACGCACTATCAAAGTAAAAAAACAATCAAATTATCCGTCTTCATTTTGGACCCGGAATTACGTAGGCATGTCTGTTGTTAGAACACGAAAAAAAATTGATTGGTTTATTACCGGAATTGCTTTGAATTCGCTTTTGCTCTCTTGAGTGAAATTACAGAGAAATCACAATGGTTACAGGAAAAGAAAAAATGTATTAAAGAATTGTGAAACTAGTGTGTATATGAAAACGAAGAAATATTGATACAAAAATGAAAAGTAGGTATGTGAGAAAAATGAAAAGAAGGTACGTGAAAAGCGGGTATGTGAAAAAGATGAAAAATATAAAAAGTTAATAAGTGAGAAAATGTGAAAAATACTGGTACTCCCGGCAGCACCCTTTCCTTTTCTAGACTAGATAGTTGAACCAAATCCCCATATGCAATACCATCAATGCCAACGGCACTCAACATCTTGTACTTAGATAATGCAGAGTGGAACTCTGACACTGTGAATGGCACGTCAGGATCTGCACTTATCTGTTAGACTTCAACTGAGTGCGGAGGAAACGCACCGCATGGGAGAGCATATACGCTTGCAAACCTCTCACTGAACACATCAGCTAAGACCTCCCTAGTTAAGATTGTAGTTGCTGGATTGCCATTTGTCATCATGTTGTATGTCCATACTGTGGAATGTATTGAATCTTGAGGTTTGAGAGCATGCCATGCCTGTGAAACATTGCTTACGTAACTGATGATACAGATTCACCTACACGAGTGCTGTACAATGTACATTGCTTTCTCAAGCCGCACAATATAAGCCAGTTCATGTACCGTGGCTCTGTAAATGAGCCACAGCTCATACTCTAGTGATCTCTACCAGCACCTGTATGCTGTGCGCCTATCTTTGACTGCGATGGTGCAGGCATTTATCCACCATATCGGCTGGATCCTTTCTGAGATTGAGTTACTCTGCCACGCTTTCTTGGAGCAGGATCAAAATATATGGCACCAGCTCGCAAATGACCTACTGCAAACTATTGGCTTTTTGCACCCAGAAATAACCTTGCTTTTATCACTGTCATGAGGGTGCACAGCGAACGGAAAGTGATCGCTTACTCGCTGGGCATTAGAGATAGCCAGGTAGAAGCTACCTACTATCTCTGGTGAGCAAAGGAAGAGAAATAGAAATGACTCCTGTAACATGATATTCTGCCATCTAGTAAAGGTTTGGTCATCATTTTGAAAAATGGGTAGGCTAAGATCATCTACGGCTTGAAACAAACGATGTCCTTTCGTATCACATCACTTTGAACCCCCACATGATGAGGTATGCATTAAAGTCCCCGGCAATAATGCATGGCACAACAAATTGCTGGAGCCATGCATGCCAGGAAGTGCCAGTGACCCGGCTTAAAGCATGCAGAAATACTTTGGTAATTCATTCATTTGCTATCTATCCAAGCCTTAATGCTGCAGGCATCTATGTATCAGTCATAACAGCGTGGAATTTGGAAATATGGAATGTGCCATTTAATAAATATTCTAATATTTGACCGTTGATGTGACTTAACACAATCTACTTTTGGGATCTAATCTATTTCATTGTCGGCAATTTTGGTTTATTGAACCCCCAATATATCAACGTATTGCAGCAACTTCACTACTTCTCTTTTCTTTCATAGGCAATCTAAATTCCACGAGCCTATAGATGGTGAAGGCTAAAATTCTATGTACCCTCCTTCCTTCACCAGGATCTTATTGTAGTACTTCATTACTGATACTGCTGCCAACACTAAGAAAAGTTATCGCGCTAGTCTCACCAGACAACTGATTAACATCACGCACTTCCGCTTCTGGTGCACTGCTTGATTTATTTGGATCACCAGGTTTGCTGTCCTTCGGCTGCTTCATCTTGCATCTAAATAAATACGGATGCAAACCTATTTACGTTGCCTTTTGCACTTATATGTCAGACTGCCTGAGCAGGGAATTGAACCCACGACCTTTGAAACCAAAGCCCAAGGTCCTACCGCTGAGCCAGACTGACATGGCCGTGACCGTGATCATAATGGCCGTGTCAGTCTAGCTCAGCAGTAGGACCTTGACCTTTGGTTTCAAAGGTCGTGGGTTCGATTTCCCGCTCAGGCAGTCTGAAATATAAGTCCAAAAAGCAACGTAAATAGGTTTCCATCCGTATTTATTTAACCAATCTCGAGGCCATTGGTTTTTCGTCCCGTTTAAATCATCTTGCATCTCACTGTCTTCAGACTGCAATTTGCTATTATTCGACGCTGGGATTGTTCTCAATGTTTGATTTGTTGCTTGACACTTCTGAGCACTAGTACTGCTTGCTCCATCTTTTTCTGCCGCCTGCTTGTTCATGCCTCTGTGAACCTTCTTCCGCTTTGATGGCGGCGCTCTGTGGCACACCTCATCAGAGTGACTGTTTGAGTTACGCGGATTTTCAACTGCCGAACTGTTACCCACATTTACATTCATGTTTGCACTTGCACTTGACTTACTGTGGGCAGCGCTATTCTCCATTGTTTGGGCTACAGGCATTGCTGCTGCTGCTGCTGCAGGTGCAATCACACTTTCTTCTCTTCGTTCTGAATTTATCACCACACATCACTCTGTTCCTTTGCTAAGGCTATCGCACGAAGGTACAGACATAGGTTTCTCAAGTCCCTGTAGCACCCACACACCATGCATAATATGCTTGCACACACACGCCGGAAGTGCCCACACAAGCTGCATCTTAAGCAACACGGCGCACAGTCTGCTACAGCAATCATACATGGGATTCCGCAACTATGGAATATGTCAGGCACTTTGTCTAACACGACATTTTCGTGCAATTTAAACTTGACAATCCGCACTTACATAGTACATACATCACGTCTTCCGACACTCAACTGTTCGAATTCATGTGAAGACATATCCCAAAGGGATGGAGCGCTAGAGCAACATCATTCGCCATCACCTCGTACGGCAGTCAGTGTAATTTGGCTGTTACATGCAACACTGCGAAGTCATAAATGTCTATCAGCACATCATTGATGCAAAGTGTTGCTTGCAGCAACTTTTTCTTGGCTTCCATGCTCTTCAGAACCATTTGAAAAGCTCCTCTAGAGCGTAGGCTACAGACAGCTTCTACTTCCTGTGGGCCGACAACTTTCCATTCATCGCCCTCCTGATGATACGTATATTCTCTTTCAAGATTTTCAAGCACTTTTCCTGGCATGGAATTTCATTATTACTTTCAAGGACATTTCCAGGTTTTGAAGGACTTGCCCGAACCCGCAATTACCTGTCGACTGTGCTAAGCACATAAGACGATTAGTTATTAAACAATTTCCAGCAATGTCTTTTAGTCAAGAAAAATGCACCAATCATTATCTGATCAACTGTGTGCAAAAGTAAAAATGGTAAAAACAATTGAGTTCAACAGTAAGGCTTCACGTGGTCTAAATAGCACTGCAGTATCTGAAATCTTAAAGGAAAGTTTATTTGTGTCTTTTTTGTTAACTTGACGGCTTCTCTTATACCAGCTGTGGTTTTGGGGGGAGCATGAATACAGAAAACGACTGATACACGCAAACATACAGCTTGGTATTGGACATACTACTGGAAGCTGATCACGTTCCTAGTCAACCTTGCTTGGAAGAATCTAGTCGGATATATTTTCTGCAAATAACCTGTACTGAGGGATAATCCAGTGAACACTGGATTTCGTTGTGAATGAAACTAAAAATATGTCAGTGAAATACTTTAAGTAACAATTCATTCGTAAAAAGAGTTTTAACAATTTTGCTTTTTTTGTGGTTGCAGGTGTGGACCACGACAAAGGCCGCTACAAGTCACAGGGTAGGAAGAACCATGTGATTTCATTAGCACACCGATCATGTGATTTCTAAAACTACATACAATATGTAACTAGTGTGTGTGATAGTTTTACAAATTAATAAAAAGAAAAGTAGGAAACCACTTCATGTTTTTCATAATTTTGACACGTTTCCAAATACACTATAAAGAAAAAACTACTCCTACTTCAAAATACTCATAGGCAAAGAATATAGTTTGTTTTTTTGGCAGTTTCCACTACCAAAGAATAGAAGATCAATAGGCTTTTTATTATTTATTTTTACCAGTGTTTTTAGTCGGTTTTTAATGGACAACAAAACTTCTAAATCTGATTGTTAAAAAGCTGCAAATGATTGAACCTTCGTACGCCGTCTTTTTGGGTCTGGTTTGTGGTTTATTTCCGAGTGGCGTAGCGAATGATGTGCAGAGGAGGACCCTTCCGTCTATCTTTGCACATGTTGCCATTACTGTGCTTGCCCTTTCTGTCATACCCAAACTTAATGTGCACCCATGTCTTACAACCATATGCACCATGCCCTGGATACCTACCTCTCTACACTACTGTTTTTTTTCCTAAACGACGCGAGAGCTTCTTAGGAAAGATTATTGGTAAATGGGGAAACAAGTTAACAGTCCAAGTGATGATTGTTCAGCAAAGACATGAAAAAGACATGGAAATGTGGGTTCTCACATATTCGCCACATTATTGAACTTATAGATGAATACTGTTACTACTGGTCGCAATTTACATCGATTACAATATTGGCAGACAAAAATTAAGGTCTTTGTCTCTGTGTTCATGCTTTTGTGCAACAATACTCAAACTTGCTGAGGAATTACTAGCTAAAGTTACATGCTATCCAACCACTTAGTGTGTCTTCGTTATCTCGTTTCTTATGCAATTACCAACATGTAGCGTAGCAGCGATTTCCATCAAATCTCATCAACTCATTTATTAGAACACTCAGTGCAGAAATTCCACTTCATTGGGATTCCGAGTGATTAAAACGGTGGCACCATGCACATCGCACGCGGAACTGGCTAGGCACAGTGGGTTCAGTAGAAGGGCTTGACTGAGAAATGGGTGATCGATGGTATTGATGTTTAACCCTATCGCCAAGTGAATGAGCTAGTACATATTGACGTACGCCGAGGAACAGTGGGCCCATTAGGTAAATGTAATAGCAAGTCTTGTAAGTGCACATCATCAAGTCGATGGTGGCCTTGGAAGCGATGGTCAGCCTCCGTTAAGCATTGCTCAACTCTGTCCAAAGTCAATATGGCTTCCCCATGGAGACTTTCAATGACGGGTTGCCAATGATGCTGACAGACACCATATAGAATATAGTGGAAAACAGCGGCATCCGTAATCTGTCATCATTTTTTTTCAGTTCGAAACGCTTTTCTTCCTGTAAAATCTCAGCTCAAATACATTTTTATTGTGAACTTGTCTTAGTTTTGCCGCAAATTCAAAATTCTTACGTGAAAATTTGTGTATCAATACTTAATATGCTAAAAAGGGTTTGTAATTTACTCGTCTAGCAGGAAATTGAAATTGTTTATTCGGGCCTCGACTCGTAGTCATGCGCCCTATTACAACATCTAACTTACATTCTAACGTAGGCTAACCACAACGCTGCTGTTGCTTCTGTGAATAACATCTTAAACACCATCAAAACACACATACAGAGTAGCCATTAAGTGCTGGTGAAACAACGAAATCACGACGTTTCGGTTCCAAGGTCGGAACCGTTTTCAGGTGAAGGGTTTAAAACATGTCAAACAACTTAAAAATAAAAATAAAAATCAATAAAATAACAGGAGACCGGGGCCATGGAAATAAAACTTACAAGTCATAAGGATGCAAGGTTCCATGCTAAAAACTAAAACCAAATAAAATAAAAGTCAGCACAATTCAAAAGAATGTGCCAACAGTCACACCTAACTCACCCAAGTCTGCTGGTCGAATGAGAGAGAATTCGGTCGGCTATGATTTAAATAGTGGGTCCCTGGATTTTGATTGGTGGAAATGTGTTGATGCCAGCGTCATTGCATAACTTAATGTAGTCTTGTAGGTGATTGGCTGTAGGTATTAAGTGATTATGAACAGGTGGTTTGGTTAAATGAATACAAAGTGTTTCCAAATTTTCACGTGTTTTGGTGTGAGGAATTTGAAATAAAATATTTGTCTGCAAAATTTCGGGTTCATGCCCTGTTTTTTGAAAGTGTTGAACCAGTGAGTTTTCTTGTTTCTTTAATTTAAAGTTTGATTTGTGGGAACCAGGTCGTTTACATATTTCCTGTTTACTTTGGCCTACATGGGTGGCTGTGCATCCAGAATGGGCACATGGTATGCTTTAAATGGTGTCTTTTGTAAATCTGGCAGGAATATTGTAGTACTGGTATTGGGAGGGGAGAGGGGGAGGCTGAAGTTAAACCCTTCACCTGAAAACGGTTCCGACCTTGGAATCGAAACGTCGTGATTTCGTTGTTTCATCAGCACTTAATGGCTACTCTGTATGTGTTTTTAATAACTAAAGTGCTTTTTAACTTTCTGCTTTTTACCATCAAAACACCACGGCGCATAAACTCCATTTGGTGACCGTCATATGTAGATGTTCATTTTCACCCCCATGTACGAGACAGCTTGAAATCAGCAGCCACTGTGCACTGACCATTCCCATTTGCACAAGTATTTGATCGTGTTTCGGTATCCTCCTGTACCCACCAATTTGGTCCATGCTATGTTACTGCAATGCGCACTACGATCTGTTCTGCGTTGGGTCAAAGTCGTCCTAGTGCAATTGCATCAAACACTATGGGACATTTCTAATAGCAGTGTCCAATCCTGGCGTTCACTGCCACTGTGTACAACTTGTTGTTCCTGTTCATGTATTTACCATCATTGCTAGTAGTGGCGTTACAGACATGCTCTGCAACACGCATCCCTATTCATATATGCAGCCATATACTACTTCCACCGTGTACAAGCAATGAACGACAAAGGGGATACGGGGGTCATAGTCTTCATACGCGTAGCAGCACAATAGGCAGCAATTGTTCACAGTCTAGGGGTGAAATTTGTCTCTCTGACAGAGAGTAAGGCCGAAATGGTTGGCACCTTCACGATCCAATGCGCAATCATCGTTCGTTAACGGTTGTACTGTGTGCAAAAAAAACAGGAAATGTTCCACGGTAGCATTCACACTGCACCTCGAGCAGGCAGCTGTTTCCATCCAGCCTAATCTGTGTAGGTGGGACGGCAAACGAGAACGTCCAGTGCGCAGATGCGTAAGCAATTTTAACATCTAGTTGGGCTGTGTATCCAGGACAGAGTGGTAGCTACATTCTGGGTGTACAGAGAACAGCACCCGACCTGTCGACGCCATAAGCCACTCCTCATTCCGCTCATGCATAATCCAGCTTCGGAGAGCCACCCGTCTGGTTTTAATAGACAGTACCAGTGATACCTTGTTGCTGGCAATACAAGAGCCTCCTTTGCTAATTAGTCAGCATGTTCATTCCCGTGACAACACGTGTGTCCTCTTAACCCACTATAGCGCTACTTCTGACGACTGAGAGGCAATCCATAATTTTCAGCAAATTCTGAACATCAACGGATCACTGACACTATAGGTGGCTGCAGAATGCTCAAGTTTGCGTAGACTGGATAGTGAGTCAGTCAGGATTGAGAACGAGGGCAGGGCCAGATCCAGGCCAACGTCTAGTGCAATGAAAATAGCTGCTAACTCACAGACCATGCTGAAGTCAACCACGCTGGGACGACATCTCATGCAATATTTAAGAGGCGGGATCGCATTCCCCATACCACCATCCTTGGTCTTTCTGACATATGACGCATCACAGTAAATGTCACAGGTTGTATACCATGGTCGGAAAATTTTAACCAATAGCGGGCACCCAGTCCAGGGACTCGGCATGCTAACGTGCCTTACATCAAAGAGACAAAGCTGTGGTGTCTTCAGAATAGATTTTATAACTGTGGTGTCAATTTCATCGGCACGAGACAGCGAACGTGACTTCCAGCTATGCACTGTTGTGACGTCACAGTTCATCAGTCACGTGACATCCGCTCCTTTGCTCAGTGCACTGTGCGACTGCGCAAAGGCAAGTGGAGTCGTCGCCATCTTGTCGTAACCAAGGCAACCGTAATGATCACGCGAAACCGAAACTAATCGGGACCACAATGTCTTCGAGAGAACAATATAAGTGTTCGAACCAACTTGCGATGAAAACCACAAGTCCAAGATACGGAAATTTGACTCGCGTACAGCTGAAAAATCTTGTGATCCGGCCGCCGACGGTCTCCAAGGCATTGTTACGGAACTGGAGTAACTTGCTTGGTGTATTGCTTTGTGGTTCTAGTGCCTATTTTGTAGCCGTTTATTGTATTAGTGGGGCTGGTGGCCACTTGTGGTTGTAACTCCGTAAATAATCAATCAACTTGATTCGGTAATTGTAATGGAACCTTTGGTAATGGTCTTCTAACTTACTTACGCCACTGGCTGTTTTCAGATGGCGCTGTAGTAAATATGGGCAGAACATGCTGCTAATTTATAATGTGAGTGTTGTGGAATGTGAGTGTATTTATAATGTGAAGTGCTGTTCGGCACTTGAGAACGAATACTGACGAAATTACTGCAGATAAAAAAAATCGAATACGAAAGAAATTCAAATAGAAACAATAGACTAGAACTACAGCTATTCTTTATCCCGTGAAATATGCTTTGTTAGTAGTAAAATGGGAGAAATCTCTAGGCATAGGAGAACAGCGTGAAGGTTTCGTTGTTATGTTTTGCTGCACAGAAGCATTGGCATGGCGACCATCCACTGTTTGGCAACAAGCTCAGACAGTATAGGAGGGCGAAATTCAATGCACCAGCAAACACAAATTTGAAATACGGGATGAAATGACGTACAAATGTTTTGTAGCAGCCTATTGATGTGGATATGAGACTCTAGCGAGAAGAGACCTATTTTTTCAGTTCCCTATAAGAATGAGATTTTGAGGGGGAAAATGGCACTCCAATTTAACTACGGACTTGTCGGCAAAGCTACAGTACAAGCTATCCGATAACAATAAATGGAGTAGTTATTCAGCAGTTAACTATGCCATTTGCTACACCGACAATATTCCGAGAGATGTCAATGCATTCATCTAGAACTCATCTAGTGCTACACTCGTCTCCATCAAAAAGTAAAAGTGCCCAATCAAAGATAAAACAATGCTAGTAATTTAACGCTGAATAAGCTCTATTATAATGGCTTGAAATTTCTGATTGTGTCTCAAATATCGTCATCCTAATAATACTTTTTTGTAGGTGCAACACATGCGACACGTGACGTGACATACTTTGTGATTCGGTATTCCCCCTCCCCCTCTCGATAATATCTTTTACATTATGAATAATTAATAAAAAGTATTAAACATTGCTTTGAATCTTCAAAAATGATACTAACTATGCCAATACCAATGCGGAGCTAGACAGTATTTGAATGGTTCCTGGACAATTCGATCCTCGACAATTCAGTCCCAAAATTACAAACAGTGCGACAATTCGGCCCGGATAAAATATAACCCTGCGAAATAGTATCGCTCAAAAAAAAAACAAAAAAACTCGCCAGAGTGGGTGAGTAGGTTTATGTCAATAAATTCAAGTAATAGTCCAGTCAAATTAGACCAAATTTAGGTGGAATCGTGGGATACAGTAATACATAATATGCTCATTTTTGACGCAGAGGTTCGTAATGGCCTTAGATTCAACACACTAAAAGTCCTCAGCTGTCCGTGTTGTGCTAACACCCCCATCTTGGAAACATGGTGCCCGATAATGGTTTTTTCAATATCTCGAAAACGGTTGCTCGGGCATGAAAATATGTTCTGTCCAAAAATGTACTGCATGAAATTTTGTACGCGAAATATTCTATTATTTTTTTGCGTAGAGTCGATGATTTAGCCAATAGACGGTGTTGAAGAGTATTGAGCTGATACCGCCATATTGGAAAGAAGGTGCCCGAAATCGTCGGTTTTTTCAATATATCACGGAAACGGCTGCATAAAATGTGTTTAATCCGAAATTGTAGAGCATGGAATTGTCTTCAAAAAAGGTTATAGACATGGCGACAATTCTAGAACTGTCGACCTCACCTTTCTAAGATGTGGCATTAGCTACACCGTTCATTGGCTGAATGATCGAATCGACGAAAAAAAATGAATCGGACATTTTTTCGTAGAAAATTTCATGCTGTACATTTTTGGACAGAACCTATTTTCAGGCCCAAGCAACCCTTACTGAGACATACTGAAAAAAAAACCAGTTTTTCCAAGATGGCGGCGTTAGCTCAACATGGACAGCTGAGGACTGTTAGTATGAACTTGATGTCACGACGACCATCTCTGCCAAAAATCATCTTATTATGAATAATGCTGAGCATTTGGTCTAATTTGACTGCACTAACGGAGGAGGGGAGGGGGGGGGGCACGATTTAAAAATCATTTATTGTTCCCTTAATCTGGGAACGAAAAAAAAATCCTAATACCTCCACAATAGGATAGAGTGAAAAAAATCTGAATTTTCTTTGGCCAGTTATTTTCGCATATCTAGACACACGCTAGTGTGTCGCGCCAAGTTAGGCAACAATCATCACAACAAACATCACACCAGTTCAATTGTCGAGGTTGTAAACCGTTGTAGTGCGGCGCCATAGCGTCAGTGTCTTATATTTTGAAGCATAGTTGGGCACATTTCAGGTACTTGAGTAAAAATAATAAATCGATACAAAAGCTTAAATTGTGTTGAAATCGAGAGCAATGACCCACCTGACAAAAATTAACTCGTGTAGGAATGCCAGCTAAGCTGCTTTTAATGCAAAATCTGACCCTCAATAACGTTGTAAATGTGTTACTAGTTCCTAGCTAGCTATTAGTCCGCTCATCCCCATGTTAATTTCCATAGGGTGATTATTCATCGATACCAAAATAACGGGAACGCTTCCAGCTATGAAAATGGACGAATGGGTGCAGTACAATACGAACTGCGTACCTTTATGGTTTGGAGCTTGGGGGCGTAACGGGAATGGCGTGGGAGAGCGTGTAAGTACGAAAATATTGTTATAACCAGTGTTAGTATTGTCGGCATCGTCTCTCATTGGACGGCCAGAGTTTGGACAATGAGAACGTGGATACTGACGTACGTGCCTAGACACACACTAGTGCATCACGATAAATCTAAACAACGTTGCAAAGAAATTGTATTCACGTCCAATTCACGAAAAATAAACCAACTGTAAAAACAAAGCAAAATAAACAAAGCCAAAAACTGGTAAAGAGGCAACTAAATTGAGAGTGGTTCGGCCCTTCAAAGGAGTGATTTCAAAACACCAAAACTAACTAAATAAAACAAATCACAACA
>JAHWFP010059544.1:0-12995 GCA_023313725.1 Lithobius niger
CGGCTCGCGGGCCTATATTGTTACGCGATTTCGCGTGTGTGAAGAAGCGGTACCATCCCTTTAATAAAGAACGAAAAGTATTACAGAAACACTAGAAGGTGTATGATTCGCGTGAAACAAGACGTAACAATTTCCGGGGTAAAAATCACAGCATATGTTTAAAAATAATTATCAATAGGGTATAAAAGCGCTGTTCGGAAAGGAGTTAAGCGTTACGGATCTCTTCCTGTCCGGCTTGGTCAATTTTTGTGCTACAAAATGCATTCAACGTTCTATAGAAGTTTAGAAGAACATTTAGTTCATATGATGATAGCTCAATCGTAAAAATCTCATGTGTAGATTTAGAAAGGCCTTAACCGAATTAAGGATAAAGTGTGTTTTCATTGGATACACTCGGACGAGGTGAGAGGTTTTCATGTTTATATGCCGTAAAAAGCAAAAAGGTAACGGACTGATTTTTGGTTAAGTCTTACTACCTGAATATTTTGTCTTATAATTTGAAGAAAACAAGCGGCTACAGCGACTACCTAGTCGCAACCAGTCTTCTGCCTGTTCTGCTACTACCAGTGGTGAGGCACACACCTCTATCACGCATTGCAACAGCTATCTCTACTCATAATCTAACCATCAGAATTGCCGGTTAAAAATGTGTTAGCTCTTAAGTTTACATGTCAAGCGTAATTGCCAGCTTTTAGGCCTAATTTTTGCCTACAGCTTTAATTTCGGAAGCAGCAGCAAACGGAGATTTGGATTGTATAGTAAGCCTATTCGTGTGCCTACACATAGTGTTACAGTGTTACAACGTAACACGCAACGTATCCTATGTAGATCAGTGGTAATAGAGAAGAGACGAGAGAGACGCTGTTGACGAAGTTAGCAGCGACTCATAGCAACTTGACGTTGCCGTGGTAACGTGTTTTTAGGAGAAATTTCATTTTTAAGACTACTTTTTTTAACTGCAGTTTTAATTTCGTTAGTAGCAGGTAAGCCTAATGGAGAATTTGGTTCGACGGTAAGCCTATTCATACATGCAACAATGCGACTAGACTATTTTAAACGAAGCTAAAATCTTTTTGTTTTTTATGGCTGCGTGTTACGCTTAGGATTTCAATTCGACGATCAAATGTTATTATTTAATTTAGTCACGTCGAAGAAGTTTATTAGCTATAAGGAAGTAACGATGTTGTAATTCGCCATGTTATTTAACTAACTTTTGACACTGAATATAACGTTGTAAACTGTGGTCGTCTCTATCTGGTACCATTGCGAAGTTGAAAAAAGCGACGGATGGACAAAGTCGTTGCAATAGTCTCCCCAGCCAGTACGGCTGTACAGAAGACTAAAAACGACGAATTACGAGAACTTAGTGTTGTCTTAAGCCAGTGAATGAACAGTGGCCATGACGACATCCTCAGAACACATTCGTCAGAACACAACGTTTATGAAGTTGTCATCTCTATAGCTATTGTTTTTGCGGCCCGTGTAAACGTTGCCCTTTTGTGATACAGACAGAAGAGCGAAAAACTTAACCCCTCTTCTGAGGCTTTCTTGGGACTTGTTAGTGTTTTGGTCAACCAGAATATCATCTTGTTCTAGTTTTCCTGGGTTGATAGGAAGCTGGTTATGAATGGCATAATGGAGGCCACCTTAAATTCAAAAGGATTTTTTTTTATGTGGTTCAGAACGATGGTCTTGCAAAGCAATTGTATAGATTGACATAGAAACTTCTTTTTCGCATCTCATTTCTAGCAGATAACTTATTTTCGGAGGACACTCGAAACACACTCTATTGCAATAGGAAAAAAGCTTGTTTGGTACAATTTAGTGTGATGATTTGCTAAATATACTCTATCCCTGCATGCAATACGTTGCAGTCACGAACTTTGCAGGACCTTACAACGTTGTTGGCAACTATTAAAAACCCTGCAATGTGGAAAAGGATAGCCCGATGGTGCACACGGATATTCCCTGTTCCCACCTAGAATTTCCCCCCCCCCCCCACCTGTTCATTCGGGATAATAAGGTCTTGGAAATGCGAATGTGTGCATGTCGATAGTGGCATGTACAAAATTCTAGATACATGCTAGCAAAATTGTCACTGTCTGTATTGTAATAAAATTAGTTAAAGGATGTTAATCTTTCCACACTTCGCTTCGTACGGTAGCTCCCATACCACTCACAATTATTGGCAAATATTCACGGGTGAAAATCCACGAGTGGCATGGGAATAGTGATTTAAATAATGTTATAGACAATACGAGTTTCCAATTCTAAGCTGCACGCGGATTCTTACCCGTGAATACTCCATTATACTAGAATATGGTGTGGGCCAGCCCTAACAGCAGTGACAAGTTAAACCGATATTGCTAACTCTGTGCTTTAGGAGGACATTAAGTATTGCGTGGGTGCAACGCATTCCAAGCGTGAACTACCCGGTCTGAAAAGACGAACTTACTTCAAATTAAAGCGCTCCACAACCAAATTTAGCGAGTGGCCACGAGTCGATCATACGATCTGATCGCAGAGAAACTATCCCCAACCGACGCAGGTCGCCCTGTATTCAAGGGAATCCAGGTCGGGCAGGTTAAGTTTCTCACGATAGGAAAGATTTTGTACACCGTGCAGTGACCTAGTAAATCTGCATTGAACGGATTCAATTAGCTTGATATCCTTCGCATATTAGCGACCAAACAGGGCTGGCATACTCCAATAAAGGACGCAAGTACACCTTAAAGGCCCAAATAAGGGTCTTCCTGTCGCCAGACTTAAAAAAAATTCCTTATCGTTGCGTGGCATCTGCGGGCTACTTTAACAACATGGTAACAGTGATCTGTTTAATCCCCAAAGTCTTTTACGGATTTAATAGATTCTAACACTGAACCACACAGGCAGAAGTTTAAATGGAGATTAAGGTAACCAACATGCATGATAAATGATGCATTAATAAATATTTTTACAGTTAAGAGAATTGAAAAAAATGGGGGGGGGGGCAGCTCTCTGCATTGTATTTACGAAAATATTTAAGTGTAGGCGGAAGGGTATGGAGAAAAAAAACGAACCACATCATCTTTTAAGCCGCTGAGCAAGTAAACTGTAACAGTGTATGTAGAAAAGGTAGTTAATCGTACACTGACTGAGTGTTTAGATATATTCAGTGTATGATTTTCGCTGTTCCATGATGTAACAGAGGTAATCATTATTATCGTCAGGGTTTTGACTGGCCGTTTTGAGCCATTGCCCACTTTGTTTGCTCGCAATTCCAACCTCGGCCACAAAAATCATAGTTATAGGTATTCAATTCCTATGGCCGCTTTCCATATTGCGTACGCGGGAAATACATTGTGCATCCTTGAAATTATCTTCCTGACCGCAATGACTCTGCTCGTCAATGAACTGCTTTCAGTCCCTTGTTGCGAAACTCACCTTAAGGCGTACTTAACTTCACGAATTCCTTCGAAACTTTGACTACGAGATCTAAAGATGGCTATCATCCTACGTATTGCGACGTTTAAACCACTTGAACGGTTTGTTGGTGCGTTCCAGAATACGGTCCTTAGATTCAACTTGATGTTGGAAGCCGAGAGCTGGTTTTTCGGCTTTAGGCATGGAATATTTTTTTTAATATTTTGGGTAGGCGCAGTTCATGATTTTCAGCTACTTAAAAAGTACCAATAAACAACATGTTAGTTGTGTCAGATGGGTAGATGGAACCTACACAATATTAATATGAGGAGTCAAGACGTATTTACAAATTTTAGTTAAATCTCTTTCCAGTAAACCAGGGTCCGGGGAGAGAAAAGGTACCTCCTTCATCCTGATCGGTTGAAGCAAATTCACTACTTGCCGACAGATCTGTGTGTTCGCTATCGTACTTCCTGCGTGACGCGGGCGATGCAAAAATAAAAATCGAAACCTGTGTAACTTGGGCAGTCTCTCTCATAATAAACACGGATGCAAACCTATTTACGTTGCCTTTTGGACTTATACGTCAGACTGCGTGAGCGGGGAATTGAACCCACGTATATCAGTATGTATATCAGTATATGATCAGTATGTGATCAGTATATCAGTATGTATATCAGTATGGTTCAGAGGTAGAACTTACACCTTCAAAGGTCGTGGGTTCAGTTCTCCGCTCAAGCAGTCTGACATATAAGTCCAAATGGCAACGTAAATAGGTTTGCATCCGTAATTATTTAACTCTTCTTGAGGCATTTGGCTTTCCATCCTGTTTAATGTCTCTCACAATATTCGTTTAGGGAGTCGATGGCAGTAACAGCCTTTGAAAGCCCTTCATTTTTGGTTTGGAGCTATAAAATTTTTCTCGTTGATACCATATGAATGCAAAGCGCTGGAGAGTGATACCACTGTATCGAACCAAAAACAGCCAAAATGCACTTCTTCCAGGTAGCAAACATGTCGTTATATGTTTTCAGTATTACTAAAGAATGTGTGGAGTCTTTATAGTGCAGCAATCCTGAGTATGCTTATTGGATTGCTTAGGGATAATCCGGGCGTATATCGGATGTCGGCTGAAATTATCGGTATTGGGGTGGGACAGGAATATGGGGGAAAAGTATATGCCTTAAAGGCACATAAATCCCTCCGTTCTGGCCACTTTACTCTGCGTCACCTACGCTAAAATATAGTTCAAACGACCGCAGCGCGCATTGCTCTACGACACTAGTTAAACTCATTTCGGGGCCGCGGCGACGTGACACATCGTACGACCAAGTCGCAAACATGAGCGAAGGATTAATTATCCTTCCTCCAGGGCCGCGGCTTGCCAGCGATGTGGCGGGAGTTAAGTACCGCTCGGACCGAGCCGTTTAAAACAAGCCTAATAACATTCACGCGCCACTACTGACATCTGCATCGTACCCTTAGACCAGCAAATGAAAGGTAAATCAGTTTATATAAAACTATTTCCGGTAATGTATCGAGTGAAACTGTTAAAATATACCGGAGGGAGTTATGTGCCTTTAACTGATTTGTGTTTTGAACTAGCGTAGAATGGTAGAAACAGTTTCAGGAACTCAAATTTTCGAAAAACTTTTGACACTAGATGGATAAAGACATGCAGGGGTGGATTTACCGGGGGGGGGGGGTGCCTCATGGAGGTGGTCCCAGGACGGCAAAATCAGAGGGGCGGCAAAATTTGTAAGAAAAAAAACAAAACAAAAAGCATTGGTATTGAAAATTTTTTATTTCCATTTCTTAGTTATTCCACAAACCAAACTGCATTGTAACTTAGCAAATTATGGATCGGTTTATAGATATTTACTTTAGGCTATAGAGCATGATTTCTATTTTTAAATACAAATTCAAAGCAAGCTCCTGTACTGGTGATGAGAGGTGGCGATCAATGGGTCAAGTCAATTCTGTGTAAATTCAAAATAGGCCTGCTGTATTTTGAATTTTCACAGAATTGACTTAACCAAGATCTATAGGAGTATTATAATCTGTAGCGTATTTAAATTGTTAAAAAGACACTTACCATATTACCATGAATGTGACAAAACCGTTTCTCACGAGGGAAAAATAGGAAAATTAATGCCTTTGCACAACACGTCTGAAGTAAAGTTACAAAACTGACCCACACAAGAAAGCCAACCGGGAGGAATGTACCTTTAATATATCGCCAAACTAAAAAAAAAATTATAATTTTGAAAAAATTAGAAATTATAATTTCGCGATGGAGGGAGGGGTGGGAGACAAAAAAAGCCTTTGTGAAATAATTGAAAATAGATTGCAAGTTTCTTTTTAGCCTTATGAGGTAAATCCTAAATCCACCTCTGAAGACATGGGTTTGCGGGAATTATAAGAGGCATGTTTGCAGCATGTTCCTGGGTAGCTTACCATAATACAATCACAGGCCAAATGTTTGTTGGCGGAGCCTACCGTAGCTTATAACGGACACCGAATTGCAAAATGTTGGTTGGTTGGTTACACTTTTGTAGTTTGGGTGGAGCCCAAACCAAAGTACAGATTGCTATGAAATTTGCCACATTGCTAGAGAGCCCAAAAAGTATTGCTGATCCTCGAATTTGGCGTAAATTTATCAATTATAATCCACGAAATTACGATTTTTCGAATTTATTGATCTTACACTCGCCATTGTAAATTTGGAATCCTGAATAGTTAAGGAATTCTGACGAAGCATACACTGTGATGCTGGTAATCAAGTGAACTTTTAAAAACACCAAAATAATTCATCGTTGTTTCCTTACAGCTAACTATTTTTTTTTTTTGACGTAACTCAACGAAATTATAACATTTGATTATAGCACTTTACCCACTAGAGGAAGGCAAGCAAATAGAAAAAAAACCAGAAGGATTCGTTAACGAGTCACATTAGTTTCATGTGAAAAAGAATGCTTGGAAGAATTCAACCAACATGGTAACCACTTTAAAAAGTATAAAGCAGACGACGTGTTTATATCGCAACACGGAACAAATCATAATAATAATATAATAATAATAATAATTGTTTATTGTCACACTCTGCACGAAATACAATAGTATTTGTATGTGCACAATTTACAAGTTAAAGTTCATTAATAATAATAATAATAATAATAATAATTTCAAGATTCCTGGGTTGCTTTTGAAACTGCACTCTCAATCCCGTGTTGCAAGAATGAATAGGCTTAATTTCTCTATTGTTCGCATTGTAATTCGTGCCAGAGGTATACGCTTCATCATTGTCGTAGGTGGTGGCGAGGGAGCCGCGGATATTTTGAATCTTTTAATTATTGTGAAGTATTTAGAGAATTGAGTGCATGACATCCAGGTCTGTAGAACTCAAATAAATTCAATTCAATTCAATGCTTTATTGTTAATATTTTAAATCTAGGAAAGATACGCTGCAATAAATATAAACAATCATCTTAATCATTAAAAACTTACGGTCGGTATATATATATATATATATGTGTGTGTGTAGGTATATATGTACCTCTTCTCCTCTTTAAGTAGGAGGGCTAAAAATATGAGAAAGGTGTCAAAAGACAGAAAATTAATCCGGATTTCGCGTAGGCGTATTTTCGTAGTTCTGGGTAACATTTTTCCCCACGAAAAAAGCGGAAAAAAACCCTTTAGACCATTGTTGAAACGAATTTTTCGAAGTTGATTGTTAGTTTCGGAATATCACCTCTTCCTGCTGTGCGGATGGTCCACAATTGTTGCGTCACGTAGGACGCACGTGGTCCATTAGTGTTGTCAGTAGGATTATGGCTGGCAATGCTAACAGCCGTCATTCAAGAATGAGGCACGTGCCGTGCAGCTCGCTAAGGGACGACTGTTGGAGTTGCATTTTGGAAATTTCAAATACAAACTTCCTATTTAGCATTACATTTAAATAAAATTACGTAAAGCTACGAAAAGATTAATGGTAAATTAGGCCTACTTAAACAAAATATATTGATAACAAAAGGGTCAAAAATGTTTCCACGTTTGCATTTGTAAAACATCGACGTTCGATCAATAGTGTGCTACTAGCTGGTGCTCTACTCAGCAATAGTCCAGCCTAAGGCCGCATTTACGCAACGACTCACCTTTGCATTCTCGCAGCTAGAAGCTAGAAATCGTCTGAAATTCCAACATGGCGGCGGTTTTAGCTATGTCGACTCGCAATGAAGACACTTAATAATGCGACTTCAGAAGCGACTGTGTAAATTTCGTCAGGGGGAATTCTTTATCATATTGTCACGGATTATAAGACTTAAAGCATTTACTCAACGACGTCGGATTTAGCTAATCCAGATAGCGTTGTTACCGTGGCAACGACAACTTTGCCAATTCTCGCTGCGAGAATGCAAAAGCGAGTTGTTGCGTAAACCCTCTATAATAGCGGTAAAAACGAATAGTTTCTAGGTACGATTTCGCCTTGCACGAAATCTTTTATTTTAGCCAAAAATTATAGGCGACATGTGGTTGCTGTTTCAAAGCATCACACGTATCGGGGAAGGAGATGGATTTTAAGTAAAACTTCTTAAAATTTGTGAAACAAGGAAACCCATGTAAAGTCTGCAAAATTTATTTGAATAAAAAATAATCTATACCAAGAGCGGCACAAGGAGTATGAATGATAAATTACCAAGCATTTAGTTCAAGCATATAGCAACTCGCGTGCTTCAGCGCTGAAACGGCCTTGCGGCGGGGATGGATAAGGCTGTCTCAAACCAAGGCCGACTGGAGAAAAAAAATCCCGTGTTTCGCTTCCTTGCTCATTGCCTGTTTATGTGCATGCCAGAAAGGTGATAGTTTCTTCAAGCCAAGCCCGACTGTGTACAGAGCGCATGCTTAACCTCCTGGCTCAATAACAGTACAATCACGTGCCGGAAATGGAATGGTTTCTTCAAGCCAAGGCCGACTGGGCTACAAATCGCATACCTCGTCTCCTGGCTCATTGGCAGGTTCGGCGCACGCCAGAAAGGGGATGGTTTCTTCAAGCTAAGGCCAACTGAATACGAATCGCATGTTCCGCCTTAAGAAGCGCACGTAGCTCTTGGGTGGCCAGACAGTGGGACTGATTTATGGTTATCATTTGTTTATCAACTGAAGCCTAACGTCTGCAACGCTGCAAGGGTGGTTTTGCAGTGAATTTGTGAAACTGTGTCGTGGCGAAGATCAGTGTAGTAGCACCAGGGTATGATGGATGACGGTGTGTGGTTCTAGATTCAATATGTACATGTACTTAAGTTGCTTTATAGCAGGGCGTTTGGCTATAGGCCATGGCTCCAATAAGTTCATTATTCCCCGGCCCTTACGAAAAACACGTACTGCACTCTGATCATTTGCTTGGTCGTGTTAGATATGGAATGTCCGTCATCAGCATAAGAGTTGCAGCATAAAAGCTCCTCGAGCGTAGCGAGACGAGGCGGAATGAGCGAGCGAAGCGAGCGACTCCACTAGTAATCATTAAAAACTTACGGTCGGTATATAAATATGTATATGTATATATGTACCTCTTCTTCTCTTGAAGTAGGAAGGCTAAAAATATGAGAAAGATGTCAAAAGACAGGAAATTAATCCGGATTTCGCGTAGGCATATTTTCGTAGTTCTAGGTAAATTTTTTCCCCTCGAAAAAAGCGAAAAACCCCTTTGAACCATTGTTGAAACGAATTTTTCGAAGTTGGTTGTTAGTTTCGGAATATCACCTCTTCCTGCTGTACGGATGGTCCACAATTGTTGCGCCACGTAGGAGGCGCGTGGTCCAGTAGTGCTGTCGGTAGGATTACGGCTGGCAATGCTAACAGCCGTCATTCAACAATGAGGCACGTGCAGCTCGCTGATGGAACGACTGTTGGAGTCACATTTTGGATATTTCAAATACAAACTACCTATTTAGCCTTAAATTTAGATAAAAATACGTAAATCGACGAAAAGATTAATGCGAAATTAGGCATATTTAAACAAAATATATTGATAACAAAAAAAGTTGTCTGAAATATTTCAACGTTTGCAATTGTAAACCATCAACATTCGATCAATAATGTGCTATTAGCTGGTGGTCTACTCAGCAATAGTCCAGCCTAATTGTGGTAAACACGAATAGTTTCTAGGTACGATTTCGCCTTGCACGAAAGCTTTTGTATTAGTCAAAAATTATGGGCGACATGTGGTTTCAAAGCATCACATGTAGCGGGGAAGGACATTGCTTTTAAGTAAAAATTCTTTAAATTTGTGAAACAAGGAAACCCATGTAAAGTCTGCAAAATTTATTGGAATAAAAAAAAAAATGAGCAGCACAAAGGAGTATACAATATGCATGATAAAATTACCAAGCATGTTTAGTTCAAGCATGCAGCAACTCGCGTGCTACAGCGTTGAAACGGCCTTGCAGCGCCGATGGATAAAGCTTCTTCAAGCCAAGGCCGACTAGGAAGACATCGAGTGTCTCACCTCCTGGCTCATTGTCAGTTTAGGTGCATGCCAAAAAAGGGGATGAATTTTTCAAGCCAAGGCCGACTGGGTACAAATTGCATGCCTCGCCTCCTGGCTCAATGATAGCTCAATCGCGTGCCAGAAAGGGAATGGCTCCTTCAAGCCAAGGCCGACTGGGCTACAAATCCCATGTCTCATCTCCTGGCTCAAGGCCACTTCATGCATGTGCCAGAAAGACAATGAATTTATTGAGGCTTTTGTTGTCAGTGGTATTATGGCTAGCAATCTGAACAAGAGGCGCATGTAGCTATTGGGTGGGCAGACCGTTGAAGTGATGTATGGTTACCATATCGTTTGTTTGTGAACTGAAGTGTTAAGGAAAACGCGTCCTACATTCTGATCATTTTCTTGATTGTTTCAGATGTGGAATGTCTGTCAGCAGCTTAAGAGCAGGAGCATGACAGCTCTTCGAGTGTATTCTTTAAGCTAAGGCCGACTAGGGTATAGAAATCACGTGTCTCGCTTCCTGATTCCTTGGCAGTTTAGGCGCATGGCAGAAGGGTGATGGTTTTCTAAACGGCAAAGCCGTTTTTTGTTTATGAACTGAAGCCTTACGAAAAACCACTGCACTCATTTGCTTGATCGTTTTGGATGTGGAATGTCTGTCAGCAGCATAAGAGTTGCAACATGAAAGCTCCTCCAGCGCAGCGAGACGACGCGGAATGAGCGAGCGAAGCGAGCGACTCCGCTAGTAACCATTAAAAACTTACGGTCGGTTGGTTGGTTGGTTGGTCGGTTTGTTTATATATACGTCTTCTCCTCCGGAGGTAGGAAGACTAGAAATTTGAGAAAGGTCTCGAAAGATAGGAAATTACTCCGGATATCGTTTAGGCGTATTTTCGTAGTTCTAGGTAAAAGTTTTCTCCTCGAAAAAACGAAAAAACCCCTTTGGACTATTGTTGAAACGAATTTTTCGAAGTTGATTGTTAGTTTCGGAATATCACATATTTCTGCTGAGAGGATGGTCCACAATTGTTGTGCCATGTAGGCGGCGCGTGGTACAGTATTGTTGTCGGTGGGATTATGGCCTGCAATCCGAATAGCTGTCATTCAAGAATGAGGCACGTGCAGCTCACTCATGGGACGACTGTTGGGAGTTGTATGTTGGTTATTTCAAATTCAAACTGCCAATTCGGCCGTAAATTTAAATGAAATTATGTAAAGGTACGAAAAGATTAAATGCTAAATGCAAATTAGGCCTACTTAAACAAACTATTTTGATAACAGAAAAGGGTGTTAGAAATATTTCTACGTTTGCATTTGTAAAACATCGACATTCGATCAGTACGCCATAAGCTGGTGCTCTACTCAACAATCTAGCGTAATTGTGGTAAACACGCCTATCCGGGTATGATTTCGTGCTGCGTGTAGGCTGACTTTGGAAGTAGGAAGGCTAAAAATGCGAGAAAAGAAAGGAAAGGAATGAAAATATTTCCACGTTTGCATTTGAAAAACATTGACATTCGTTCAATAGTGTGCTATTAGCTGGTGGTCTACTCAGCAATAGTCCAGCCTAATTGTAGTAAACACGAATAGTTTCTAGGTACGATTTCGCCTTGCACGAAATCTTTTATATTAGTCAAAAAATTATAGGCGACATGTGGTTGCTGTTTCAAAGGATCACACGTAGCGGGAGATGGCTTTTAAGTAAAAATTCTTAGAATTTGTGAAACAAGGAAACCCGTGTAAAGTCTGCAACATTTATTTGAATAAAAAAATAATCTATACCAAGAGCGGCACAAAGGAGTATGCACGATAAAATTACCAAGCATGTTTAGTTCAAACATGCAGCAACTCGCGTGCTACAGCGTTGAAACGGCCTTGCAGCGGGGATGGCTAAGGCTTATTCAAGCCAAGGCCGACTGGGGAAGAAATCGCGTGTCTCACCTCCTGGCTCATTGTCAGTTTAGGTGAAGGCCAGAAAGGGGATGGCGAATTCAAGCCAAGGTCGACTCGATACAAATAGCATGCCTCGCCTCCTGGCTCAATCGTGTGGCGGAAAAGGACTGGCTTCTTCAGGCCAAGGCCGACTGGGCTACAAATCGCATGTCTCATCTCCTGGCTCAAGGCCAGTTCATGCATGTGCCAGAAAGAAAATTCCTTTATCGAGGCTATGGTAAAATAAGATTCGGCGATGTTGAATTAAGTGGCCTGGAACCAGGAAACGAAACCCACATCCTCACTCCTAGACAACCTTGTGACAAGGGACTGCGTAGAAAGGTAAGTTACAACTTGGACACTTCTATTACGCTGCATTCAGTACACAACGGGAATCAGGTTGGGTGAGGATGGTTCATGATTGTTGCTCCACGTAGCACGCGTAGTCCAGTACTGTTGTCAGTGGTATTATGGCTGGCAATCTGACCAAGAGGCGCATGTATCTATTAGGTGGCCAAACCGTTGGAGTATTTATGGTTACCATATCGTTTGTTTACGAATTCAAACTTTAAGAAATACTCGTACCATATTCTGATTATTTCTTAATTGTTTTAGATGTGTAATGTCTGTCAGCAGCGTGAAGTTTTAGCGTGAAAGCTCCTCGAGCCTATTCTTCAAGCCAAGGCCGATTATGGTACAAATCGCGTGTCTCGCCTCCTGACTCATTGGCAGTTTAGCCGCACGGCAGAAGAGGAATGGTTTCCTAACGGCGAATCCCTTTTTTGTTTAGTTAATTTGTTTATAAACTGAAGCTTTACGAAAAACGCGCACTGCACTCTGATCATTTGCTTGCTCGTTTTAGATGTGGAATGTCTGTGAGCAGTATAAATAAGAGTTGCAGAATGAAAGCTCCTCGAGCGCAGCGAGACGACGCGGAATGAGCGAGCGAAGCGAGCGACTCCGCTATTCTTAATCATTAAAAACTTACGGTCGGTTTGTCGGTTTATATGTACGTCTTCTCCTCCGGAAGTAGGAAGGCTAGAAATGTGAGAAAGGTCTCGAAAGACAGGAAATTACTCCGGATATCGTTTAGGCGTATTTTCGTAGTTCTAGGTAAAAAATTTTCCCTCGAAAAAAGCGAAAAACCCCCTTTGGACCATTGTTGAAA
>JAHWFP010059546.1:0-11406 GCA_023313725.1 Lithobius niger
GAAAACCGTGAAATTATTTCGTTACATTGTATGCTAAAAAAACGATAGAAAAATTAACTCGTAGGCAGATTTTTTAAAAAATAAAAACATGAATTTATTTTATGACACAACCCTCCCGCACCCTGGACCATAGATGGGCGTTGTTCGAACGTCAAGAGACGCAAACAGCGCCTCCCCAAAGTGCCCCCCCCCCCCCAACAACTTTTTATCGAGCCGAACTCGTACAACAATTTTGTAACAAGATAGCCGAAAATAAATAAAAGTACAAATAAAAATAAACACGAAAAAAAAATACTTTGTTCCACATTATGTTTTCAGAAAACTGACTGTATGACAACATGTTTTCTTCCATTCCGAGTGCAAAAAATCCGTAAACAGCCCATTCGTAAACTCTGACAGTAACTTTGTTGAGTCTACAAGTATGATATACACATGTTTTTGCACTTTTAGTGCAAGGAAACGAGTCGTCATCCAGTCAATTTTCTGAAAACATAATGTGGAACAAACTATAGCTCAGTTGTTACACGACCATACTCCCAAGGCGAAACTGAAAGTGAAATTAAGGAATGTGAAACTTGTCTTTTCTTTACCTTCTGATTTGCGACCTTACATAAAAATCTCAAATCAGATAAAATTACGTTAAATCAGGTAAAAAAAAATATTAAAAACCGCCATGACAGCAACAATTATTCTCCTTTACGTAGTGCTAAAGAAATGAATGAAACGAAGAACACGGACCGCGTCCACAGCTGGTCAAGTTAATTAACCCGATCTTTGCACCTGCAGGTCCACGTGCCTGCTGACAAACCACCAGTCTAAGTCCCCTCCCCTGGTGGTTGTAAGCTGCACCCCCGTCTGTAACGCTGCTTCTAACTAGGTTCACTCTGTTGGTGACGTCATGCAAGAGTTCAGCTTAGGGTAATAACTAATGAAGGAAACACGCAAGACAAGTGAAACCAATATATTCCGCCACCCTAGAATTACCGACAATTTTATTCACTCCCCCCCCCCCCTCGATATTTTCGGGGTGTCGGACGAAAGTCTAACTGGAAAATCGTCGAATGGGATAATTGTCTAATATCTGTCTAAATAAAAAATCTGGAAAATCATCTAAACGGAATATCGTATAATGGATAAACGTCTTACTGCGGTTTCTGATGTTATATGTATAGCCACCACGAGCGCGGTAGCGCGAGCGAGACAGGAACATGACACGATTTTACATTTACGAATTTCCTGTTAGACGATTTCCCATTATATGAATTTCCAGTTAGACGATTTTCCATTATACGAATTAAAAAAAAAAGGATTGATATCATATCAAAAACCAAAACTGGTAAGAAGGGCCGCCAAGTTCCGAATGGTTCTGCCCTTCAAAGGAGTGATATCAACACACCAAAACAATCGCCAACTTAATCGCACCGAATAATACTTTGGACATTAAATGAAACTTGACCATTGCTACTGAAAGTAGCAATGTTCTAGTTTTCATTTAACCTTTGAACTATTATTCGGTGAATAACTTGGCGAATGTTTTGGTGTGTTTATATCAATCCTTTGAAGGGCCGAACCATTCGGAACTTGGCGGCCCTTCTTACCAGTTTTGGTTTTTGATATGATACTATTATACGGTATACGTTCTTCCAATTATGCGATTTTCCAGTTAGACGATTATCCCTCGCCTCAAAACACACAATCTGGCAACACTCATTTTGTCAGTAGGTGAATCGAGCCGTCTTCCTCTGCAGCCACATCAGGAACGGAGGGTAGGAAGAAAACTAGTGAGGGAAATATAGGATATCGCCCGTTTTCCGAGTTCTGGGATCTAACAATGTAGAGGGTACACAGCGGCCGAGCCTTTGTTGGATTCCAGCATGAGGAAAGCGGGCGATATCCTTCTTCTCACCCGTTTTGAAGCTATCAGTCCGACGTACATTGTTGAGCGCGAGTGAGCTCGAGTGGAATACATTGTTGCGTTTAGCCAGACGTGTAGAATATTCGTTAAGACGCAATGCTACACGCAACGAAAAGAGCAACGTTTAATTTTGAAAGCGGTTGCAATGCTTGTAATTAACATGAATTTCACCGATTTTTTTGACGTTTGAGGTGGCGTTGTTTTCAAAAATTGTTCCATGTAATTAAGAATATTCGGTTCCTGTATTCCTTTTCGTCATTTAATGAAATCACGTTTGGAAAGCAGCAGTTGCAATGTTGTGAATTGCTGAACGTTTTTATTTTTGTATCTGTTATGTTTATTTTTTTATTTATTTCAGTAAATTTATTACATTTGTTCGTTTTCTTCATCTTTTCATTTAAAGCAAACGGGGGCTGGGATCCACGTGGAGTGCTGGGATCCAGGATCCCAGCCCTCAATCATGGATCCCAGCACTCCTCTTCCTCGTTCAGTGTTGCGATCCCATCGTGCTGTAGTGTTATAAGAGGACTGAGACTTAAGAGCTTCAAAACGGGTGAGAATGGGTTTATTAAGTGCTGATCCCTTTCGGTCTTGCTTTCAACCTGCCCTCCCTAATGTGATTCCAGGGTTTGCGTCGTTCATTTGTTCTTCTAAAGGCCAGACTCTATAACACACAATGAAGGTCTACAACCCGAAAATGGACTATAACTACAGAAAATTACGTGTTACTGACGTGTTCACACCATTTATCGGGTTAAATGGTTTGAACATAAAAATGCTGTACGGGTGGTACGAATTGCACGTCTGGCGTTTGGCTACAGTCACTGCACTCAACTAGTTCAGTAACCTGAAGATAATAAACCTGTTTAAACCAATTATAGTGAGAGTCGATTTGTTTTCTCTTGCGAATACAGCAATCGATATGATTACTAATTGTCTAACACCAGTGAATAATTACTCCTCCTTAAAGAATACGATCCAAAAACCCAAATGATTTCTTGGCCGCGGTTCCATGACGCGTATGCAACCGTAAAACCAGTGGCCTCTTACGTCTGTATTTTTTGATCAGATGCGATGACATGGCATGGCATGGCGGGGCACACCTCTCATTTAAAGACGAGCCCAATACGATTCTTCTATCGGTTTCATTTTTAAAACTGTAAGTTTAATGAAAAGCAAATTATGGACACAATTACTATTATTGCAATTATTGTGTGTCCATAATTTGGTTTTAGTTTAATTAGACCAACAGTGAACTGAATCAACATTAAAAATATTCAGCACCGTTTGGCCGTTTTATGACACGGGAGGCCTCCAAATCGTTTAGTCCAGATGTTTTGAAAATTTCATTTATCCGATGGCGACGTTGCCACACTGCACGACTATATAATATCAAGAATTTATAAATTCTTGCTAATATGTAGGAACGTACACATCAGTGGGGCCGCGTGCTTACGTCAGTGATCTGTATAATAATTTGAGCAAGTTGCCAATCATTGGTCGGTTGGTGGTGACAGCCGCTGACGAAGGCTACATAGTTCCCGGTAATTGGTCGTGGATGGATGACGTCAGTCGGCTGAAGAAAAAATTACGAACCTAGTACGTTTGCTGCGAACAAAAATCTTTGATTATTTCTAGTGGAGGATTTCCCCAACGGATTCGACCCATTTTCGAACTTAGACCTAGAAATGTGACAGAAATCCGCTAATTCGTTAAAACATTATAGCGCGAACACCCAGACAGACAGGACAGACAAACCGTTCGCATAAGAGTCGAAATCGACTCTAATAAATGCATACACGTCAGTAGGACGTGGCAGTGTTCATGCTGTAACTGTCGTTTTATATTCCATCCCTTGTCACAAGGTCGTCTGGGAAAGAAGCTGTGGGTTTCATTTCCGGGATCCAACTTCGTTCATTCAATATCGTCAGAGTCGTAATATTACTTATCGGATATATATATATATATATACACACATATATTACAAGCAAAAGCGTCAAGTGTGCCGTAAAAAAGGTTATATGATTGAAGTTTGACTTTGCTTGTTAAAAAATGTGTACGGGCAGAAATTGATGATTTTTAATTTAAATAATCAAATGTAGAAGTGAGAAAGTTTACAAATTTAAAATATTCTTAATGCACTTAAACAGCACTTAAACAGGCGCAATTTTCTCAATTGTTTATTTGCTTATTTCAATTAATAATCATCAATTTTGATCCGTGTACCTTATAACAAGTAAAGGTAAAAATTCAATCACATAACCCTTTTTTTTACAGCACACTTGACGTTTTTGTGTGTAATCTGTGTGCAAGCATTGGGGTCATCTGTCGGGAACACGAGAGCTGTTCTGTCCTGCAAATCTGCTCACCGTCATGTATGATGACTGGGTGTCGGTGCCTTAGTGGGCTTTGCTTTTTCAGGCCTTTAGTTAATTTGTCTGTTCCAATTTTTGCCAGCTTTCTTTATTTGGATTGGTTTGTCATAGTGTACTGTGAGTTTTGTGAATCGGTAATTTGTTGTACTAATTTTAAGCGCATGCTCTCTTAGGCTCAATAAATTCTTCAAATTCTTCAGTCTATGGCTTGCGGCTGACGTTTGCTGATTGGCATTGTTCCCCAATGACAATGTTTGAAACAATATAAAACAATAAAACTGATCATTCAGGGTCTCGAAACTCCGGTTTGCAGTGTAACAGTGTTAATGTGTTGCGTTTGTGCGTTATATAACTGATTTGGGTGGGCGCATGGCCTCGGGCCGCGGCCCCGATAAATAAATATATATTCTCCCAAAACTCCAGAAAGACTCGATTAATTGAAAAGTGGTCTTTTTGAGGATGAAGAAGAAAGAAATTTCTGGCTAACATCATGTTTCAAACTTTAGGTAGGTGCAGTAGTTTTTTTCTGAAAAGATGGCAGAACAAGAACAACAACTAGCAGTGAACAGTTGTCAAATTTACGTGCGGCCCCTTCTCTTGCACAGAATTTTAAATTTAGTGTATTATCTACTATTTGACGAACTTTGGTCAAAAAATATTGAATAGGAACGGGAATATTAATTGTTTTAGCTTTGCTGGCGTGAGGACTTCAGTCATAGACATGCAGGGTAATACACAAGTCTGGAGAAGCCTACTGCCATTCCAAATCTACTAAGAGGAGAACCACGAAAATGACATACATATACTATGCGTCGGGGGACACGTAGGGAATAGTCTTTCAAGGTCATCCCGATGCAAAATTTTGAACTACAGATCGTAGAATAGTGGTGTAAATTGGAAAGTTGTAGAGAACTATAAGCCAATGTCAAAGCAAACAACAAAATAAATATCGGACCAATAGGGTAGGAGCTATCCTTCGGACAAGTTAGCCTTAATAGTTGCATGGCATGTCTAGATGATGTCCAGCAGAGAAGGCATCGTACCAAACGAAAGTATCGCAGCAGTACGGACTACACAAAGAGGTTTTTTCTCACCTATCCAGAAACGTGTGGCGCTTTTTCCGCAAAATTGGAAATGTACTACACGTTTCTGAATAGGCAAGAACACTTCTTTATGTATCCCGTACTGCTGCGATGCGTTCGTTTGGTAGGGCGCCTTCTCTGCTGAACATCCTGAAGACATGCAGTGAAGCTATTAAGACTAACTTGTCTGAAGGATAACTCCTAACCTAATGTCCGATCTTACGTTTGTTGTTCGATATTTATGGTGTGGGGCGCGTTAGCATTGGCATACAGTTCTCTACAACTTCCCAATTTACACCACTATTCTACGACGTAAAGTCCAAAATTTAGCATCGAGATGACCTTGAAGGACCATTCCAAGGTTATTTAAACTATCATCATTACATGTCCCCCGACCCATAGTACATGGATGAACGTTTTCGTGGTTCTCCTCTTGGTAGATTTGGAATGGCAGTGGGCTTTTCCAGACTTTTGCATCACCCTTTATACTATAGAGCAGTGACACGACGTAGTATTATTGTATATAACTCTATGCTGGAGCCTTAATGGGTTATATGCAAGGGGCACTGTAGAGAGAAACAGAAGGGCGTCATACTGAAGCCGATGCTGTGACGAGTGATTTCTTAGACCTAAAACGCGCGATTTTTGTTGTTGGAGAAAACAACGTTATTTGAAGCCTAAGAAATCCGCTCTTCCGTTATTTTCCCCTCCATTTTTATGTAGTGCACCTTGTAGTTATGCCCTCCAAAACCCATACTGGTGCCAATATGGCGGCAAATGTCAGTGCTCTATACTCGAATACCGCCAAGGAAGATACGGCTAGTAGCCCCAATCACTAAATGAAAAAACGTACAGTCTGCACTGCTCGCTTCAGTGTTAAGCTAATGTATTATATCATCTCTAGCTCAGCACAGTAATTATAGTCTTCAGAACTGGTTTGCCTCGTTTATTTGACTTCTCTAAACCTTTGCGTGATGAGAAATTAGATCAGCAGTGCGTATCACGCAGCTTTAATGAGCTTAGACAAAAATCAGTGTTGCACAAAATTGCGTTAGGGTTGACTGTATTGCGTGTTTATATTGATTTTTTGGAGACCTTGGAAAGTGGCTGACTAAACTCAAAATCTCATCCTTTTCTCACGTTTGTCTGTCAGTCTGTACTCGCGATAACTCATGAAACCATTATCCCATTCATTTTAAACTTTCTACATCGATTCTTTTTTTTTTATATAAATTTGTCGGAGCCCTATTAAAAAAAAAAGAGCCATGAAGAATCATAAGGTTGACAAATTGGTAAAATTGGTCTATAAATGGTTTCAACCATAATCATTATTTTTCTTGGACCAGCATCACCTCTCGGGTCCCACATGTAGCAAAAGGCAAAAAGTAGGTTCCCAGACGCACCGCGAGCTTTGTGAGGGGTCCCCGGACACCCCGAGTAAAGCGAGCAAGCACAGTCCAGTTGTCCTTGGTTCCAAACCAAGAAAGTGCTGCCTCGAATCCCACGGCTGACACAACACAATGGTACATAAAAAAAGGTCCTTTGGGTCTGAGGAGGTTCACCGAGTTTCATGATGCCCGCAATGGTGGTTTTCTAGCCCCGACAAACGTTTGACCCATTTATCATTGTTTTTCTTGGACCAGCTTAACTGCAAGATGTGACACGCGTACTTTTGGTGTCGTTTTCTGTATATTTTAGCTCTATATTAATTTCTAGTCAATTTCCCTTAATGATGATTAGAACAGTGAACGATGTCAAGCTAATGACGTAACATTAATTTTGAGATTTGAAACTCAATGTCCATGTCCAACTCAATTGAAACTCAATGTCCAAAAACCATTGTACAATTTTATTTATTTTCTAACTGAAGTCAACAAATAAGAAAAAAATTTGATGTAAATTTCGCTTTATTTGTTGATTTTAGTTCGATATAAATTGTGTCTTATTTGTTGACTTAAGTTAGAAAATAAATAAAATTGGACAATGGGTTTTGGACATTGAGTTTCAATTGAGTTGGACATGGATATTGAGTTTCAAAGATCAAAATTAAAAATCAGCAAATATACCGAAATCTACATCAAACTTAAATCAGGAAACAAAGCAAAATTTACTTCAAACTTAAACCAGCAAATAAAGCGAAATCGGATTTACGTCAACAAATAAAGCAAAAATTATATCGAACTTACATCAACAAATAAAATAAAATTTACATCCAAACAAAGCAAATTTGCATCGAACTTAAATCCAAAAATAAAGCAAAATTTACATCGAACTTAAATCAACAAATAAAGCAAAATTAATCCGCGAAATTTAAAATGAATGAGACAACGAGTACAAAAGTTAATATGGAGAAGCAGCTGATGAACACACATCCAGATTGGATGAGGAATGGCTTTGCACTGCGCATCACGAAAAGTTATAGTTTGTTGTGTAAAAAGAAACTTCTTTCACGGATTCCTTCGCTTGTTGAAATTAAGTGCTACATAGAACTAAATAATTGTAGAAGGCGTACTTGGATGCTGCAATCTGTCGTTCGGTGAATCTGCATATTTAATGCTGACTGTTCAGTTTCTTCGAATAAACGTCTTTTTATATTGGTACGGTTTCTTCGGTATGGACAGGAACAATTTCGTTTAGAATTTATCAAGAGAATTGTGCATGCCGTTATAGACGACATGGACACGAGCGCATTCCCAGGGTGATCGGACCACAAAGAAGGAACGATATTTGGCAGGACAAGAAGCGCCTATAAGCCTTTTTCCTGGTTATACATTTACTTCCGATTCAGGGCACAGGCAAACACAGGAGGCGGCCATGCTACGGGAAGCGACGTCGTCGACCGCAGAAGGAAGTGACGTCATCAACTCGAATTGCGTCTTAGCCACTCAAACCTGCCCAAGTGCCTTGTTTACTACCTTGTTAGATACTGTCTTTCATCTTCGATCAACCATACGACACAACTAAACTGTGGCAGCTGTTACCATGGACGCCGGTCTTCAATGCATAAAATCATCTCAGAAGCGGATACAAAGGGAAGGAAGGGGAGTGAGACGACGCGGAATGAGCGAGCGAAGCGAGCGACTCCGCTAGTATACAATAATACTACGTCGTGTCACTACTCTATTGCTTATCCGCGCTCCAAGAGTCAAAACGTTTCCCTAAAGTGTGGGCCGGCCTCTTTCCACACTGAAACACGGGTTCGTAGTTGGCGTTTCAAGTCCCGACTTCGAGCAGGACTTGAAAGTTCCCGGACCTGAGTCGGTGTCCAGTGTTCGGAAAGGAATTTTACCTAGTGTGGAAGGGATATAAGCTAAGTAAAATATAGAATAGAAGGTGTCGGCCAATAAATAAGCTTAGAGCTTTTTGAAGGCCCAAACGGCAGAGGTTAAGTGGAAGGTACCACCACCAGGACAGTTGTTTTTTTTTGCCGCATGAGGGAGGAAACCGGAGTACCCGGAGGAAACCCTCGTGCAACGGGAGGGAATCAACCGGAAGTAAACCCGTACATATACACTTCCCTTCACCAGGATCGAACCCGGGTCTGTAAGAAGCCAGAGATGTACAGCTGGGACCAGGAACCTATCGAATCTGACGCCCCAGTGCTCGCAGCTACCCGTGCGCCCAAAGCCCTAACTCTCTTGCCATTTTTCCACAACCCATAGGGGTAGGGGTAAATACAGCATTTGCAGTCTTTACGACGGTCTGTTTGACTGTACATAGAAAAACTGTACCAGATACGAAAGCCAACATTCGAGGCAAGTGAGGTGACTTGTTTATTGCAATAATAGAACTATTTAAACTCTCTTAAATACAAACAAGAGGCTTATCTAATGATGAAAACAGTTTGTCTCTGTCTGGTGCGATGGACTTATATACTATCACACTCGTCTGTCTGACGGACGGACGGACAAAGTTGTTGCAATAGTTTTCTCAGCCGTTTCGGCTGTACAGAATTCTAAAAGGACAAACCCTCTCCCTCTCACTATTACGCACAGATGTAGCAAAACTGTCTCGCTCGAGAAAGAAAAAATTGGAAAATGGATGCCTATGTTGCAAACTGAGTCAAACAGGATGCCAACCAGTAAGCTTACCTTTAAAATCCACTGCATATAGTATTTTATACAAAAAAAGAATGGACTTGATATTTACTAATTATAATACCATTTCTTGCCTCTAGATGTCGTGGTTAGCAGTATGTTAACTGATTTTTAACTTGCATAATTATGTATATTTTACATTTTTTTCCTAATAAGAACAAACATTTGATAAAGAAAAAAAAATGGGAAAAATATAACATTTGAAAAAAGGACGAGTTTCTTTTAAACGGCAGTTAGGTGAACATATTTTGCTAACAACGCCATCTAGGGGCAAGAAATGGTACTAAAATTGATAAACCTCAAATTCATTCTTTTCATTGTATAAAAAAAAGCATTTTAATTGTTCTTTTTGTATGAACGAGAGTAAAAGGCCTTTGTTGTAATAATTAAACAGGATGGACATCCAAATGGCTCGAGTTGGGTTAAATAAATACGGACGCAAACCTATTTACGTTGCCTTTTACGTCTGGACTTGAATGTCAGGCTGCCTGAACAGGGAATGTAACCCTCGACCTTTGAAACCAATGGCGTTAAAGGGACACCCGGTCTGCCTTATCACATCCGCGTGCCAAATTACAGCTACGCGCAGATCATCATCCAAGCAATTACAGTGCCAAGGTCGGCTGGGGTGGTAGCTGCGTTCCTCGCATAGCTGCTGTCTCGGTTGGCTTTGTGAATAGTACACGAAATAAAGCCAGTTGAGGATGTGGCCATAGCGACTAAGGCGCTATGCAAGTGATCTGGGGGCGAACTGGGTAGCTGGTTCGAATCCAGGTCATGCCACTCCGACGAAACGTAAGAGCATAAAGGTGGCTTACTGAATTACGTTATTTCTAGTGTATGATTTTCGCTGTTGGCTTAATTTCCAATTTTTCAATAGTACACGAGACAGAATCAATTCAACGATTGTGTCGTCACAAACCGGAATGATTCTCGTATTTTAAAATCGCAATTTATAATTTTCTAGGCTAGTGTCTTATAATTTTGCTTCGGCGATCTATTGGAATAATTAATTTTAATTCTCACCGCATTAGTCTATTAGATTTTAGATCTCATGGTAATTATTACAAAATTAGTAGATGTACACACAGAGATGAAACGTCATGATTATTGTACGCGCGCAATGCATCATTTAGTGACGGGTCGTTCGTAAATAAAGTTCCATTATATTCAACAGAAAATCTCCTAGACGCCACATTTTAAAAAGGATTTTTAGCAAGGGAAAGACTAACGGTAAGGAAATAGACCTTTGGGGCCGTACTTGATGTGGAGGATTGAGAAAAATGGCCTGGGAGGTATATCCCTTTAAGTCTTACCGCTGAGCCATACTGACACGGCCAAAAGGAAACGTCCATAGGCAGCATTGAACACGCACACATGTATACATATAAATATACACTTCCCAATCGCCACTGGAGGGACGCTTGTTTGTTGTTTGTGTTCCATTCGTTTTCACTTGAAGTGTTGCAGTATTAAATGCTGCATATGGATGTTCCATTTTGGCCGTGTAGTAAAGCTCAGCGGTAGGACTTACCTTGGTTAAGGTCGTGGGTTCAATTCCCCGCTCAGGCAGTCTGACATTTAAGTCCAAAAGGCAACGTACATAGGTTAGCACCCGTATTTATTTGTTATAATAAAATGAAAATGTTTGCCCTTTCATAATGGAAGCACGTACACATTGATTCGTTCACAACAGCACAATTAATAATGGCTCATCACACAACTTGCAGAAATATGTTGTCATTTAAAAGATTGCTACCAAATTCGTGACAACAGCATTTCGCAAAACACCCTTCACCGACCAAAGTCCACACACAACAAAGTCCTGAGCCCAACGTCGTTACCAGTTCCCCGACCCCCCAAAACCCTCAAAACCCAACATTACACCTACACGCAGCCACCCATCTGTTGCCCTGAAAAAAAAAACGCTAAACACC
>JAHWFP010059548.1:0-16028 GCA_023313725.1 Lithobius niger
TTTTGTTTTTCGGTACATTTGTTTTCGGTCACTTTGTGTCGGTCATTTGTCCATCGGTGTAGTAAATTTCGGTGAAGTGAAGCTTTACTGTTTCTTTCTATTTGAAATTAAAAAATAAATGCACATATTGTTTAGGTCCCCTCCTCCTCCACCAATCAGGGTTGCCACATGCGTTTGTTCCTTTTGCGTTTTTATTTGGAATCCAAATAAAATACCGTAAAAGTCTTTATTTTAGCTATTTTGCTTTATGGTCAAATAAATGTGTTTTTTTTTCCTTTTTACTTGAAATCTAATAGGGATTATTGGCTTTTATTGTTTGTTTCGACCCCCCTTCCCACCCCCACCCTACCAACCAGGGTTGTCACATGCTTTTGTTACCTTTTGCGTTCTTATTTGAAAAGCAAATAAAGTTTTCTTTCCTGAGGTAAGGAATAACTTTCCTGATTTCTTTACTGAGGTCATGGATAAGGGTTATAGCGATGGGGAATGGTTGTTGGACTTATAAAAATTCGACATCGACGTGTAGCGTTGTTTTTGAAACACCCTGTATAGTGTGTATTGATTTTCTCTTTGGTAGTAATTAGATTTAACCATACTGGGTAATATCGCGAGTGCGTAACATCGCAAGTGTTTGATATCAATGGACATTCAAATAATTTTTTATTAATAGTCTTAAGCACTGAGTAATAAACTGGGGCTGCGAGTTCACGAATTAACTGACATGCCTCAGTAGTAGGAAAGTGCGATTTGGCAGACTGGGAGGACACCAAAAGATGGCTGTCCCCATGCAAAACGGTAGTGCCATCATTTTCCAAGATGGCTGTCCCCATGAGAACGGGAAGCGGAACCGGAAGTGCCACCATTTTGAATGACGTCACTTCCAGTCTTAAAAGGAATCGGAAGTGCCACCATATTAAACAGTGGAACCGGAAGTGCCGCCATTTTGGGGTGTTCCATATTGAAGTCGTCCATCTCGGAATGTTTAATATTGAAGTCCGCCATTTTGGGGTTTCAGTCTCAGTTTCGATTTCCGAAATTATTTAAAATGCCCATAACTCGGGAACAGTAGGTCCTAGAGCAAAACGAATCGAAATTTGGGCACCCTTTCCCCACCAGGTCCCAGCTAACTGATGGCTCACCCAACATTCGAATATCACGATTTTGGGAGTTGGCCCATCCCAATAGCTCGGGAACCGTTGGTCATAGAGCGAAACCGTTCAGGATTTAGCTTCCCTGGGCTATGCCCTACGCGTGGGCCTCATCGGAAATCGGGTACTCGAATTTTGGGAAGTTGGCCCACCCCACCCTGCTGAAAATGAACTGCAGAAAAACTGCAGAAATGGAATGAAACTGCAGTCTAACTGCAGATTCGATGGTAACTGCAAAAAAACATTTGAAAACGCAACTGCAGTTTATGTGAAATGGAATGATACTGTAGTTTAACTGCAAATTCCATGGCAACCTCAAAAAACTTTTTTTAACAACAAAATTACTGCAGTTAACCGAAAATATCCTAGAGCCATCTAGCGTTAGTAATATTGTTTTGTTTTGTTAAAAGAAATGCCGTTGAGCATTCCTTTGCGTGGTGCAAGCAAGTGCTAGATAGTACTACAAAGCGCTAGATATTGCCGGATTCTGCCTACTTTCAATCGGTGATAGTGCCACTTTAACCTTCTGGGGAAGGTTAGGTACAACTACGATAACACAAAAACGGCAGAAAACTGGGGCTCGAAAACCAGCAGTGTTGGCAACGCGGTTCTCTCCCCCTCCCCCCCTGCGCATTTTAAGCCTCAGGGTCTGTGTATTTTTTTTTACTACGCATTTTTTTTCCGTTGCACTGTTTTTTTGGCCTACTAGTGATGCACTATGATCGGCATTTGATGAGGACAAAATTGTCATTAATAAACAAGACAGAAAGCCAAACGGGCTTGATTACTAGTGATGAATTAAATAGGGAATGGAAAGGATTTACATTAATTTTAATTGTTAGTTGCCGAATTCTCTGAGGCCTCCGCAGTCAATGACTCCCCTTTCGAGCCGTATCGGAGAAAGTGAAGTTACTACTTTGCCCATTTCCGCAAAAATTGTTGGAAATTATCCCAATATCGTTCAGCGCGCATCTTCAACCTGTACATACCCGCCAGATTCTTCGACAGTGCTGTCTTCGCTTCCTCCGCAGCTATCGCAGCGAGTGCCTCCTCCTTAGTTAAGAACTTCATCTCAGTCTCCGGGTCGAGCGATATCGGAGTGATTCTTGGAGTTGTCGCTTTGCCCCGGCACCTGCGTCGATAGGGTGAACCATTCCGGTATCTCTTCTAGTCTCGCCTCTTCGACCCGTACACACGCTCCAGATACCTCGCCCGTTCTATCTTCGATTCCTCCGCAGCGATCGCAGCCAATGCCTCCTCCTCAGTGAAAATCTTCAACCCAGATTCCGGGTCGAGCTGCTGCAAAATGAGGGGAGTTGCTTCTGCGGGACGGCACCCAGGTGGATTGGGGAAATCACACCAGTATTGAATATCGGACTGTATTTCCGAGTTGCGGGTATGTTTGGGGAAATCACTCCGGTATTGAGTGTCCGGCTGCATCTTCGAGTTAAGGGTTAGCGCTAAGTCGTGTATAACCAGATTTTGCTTTATATGTAAGTTTTTCAATCGACCCTGCGCAACATCTCGAGGAAGTGCGGACCCACAGCCATAACTCGGAAACCTAGAGCATCATTGGTCCTAGAGCGCAATGGGTGGGGATTCATATCTCCAAGCGCCAAGAAAAAGAAAAAAAAACGAGAAGAATCGCCGTCTCCTCGGATGACGACCGCCACCGCCACCCTCCCGATATCTCCACTCAGGTCAGCAGAGCGGCGGCCTCCCACACCACCACGGCTGGTTGGTGGCATCAGGACCCTGCTCGAAAAATTGATGGGGGATGATGACGATGATGACGATGATGCCGTAATCTGCCACGATGCCCCAGATCCCAGGCCCCACCTCCGCGATTTGTCAGTTAGCCCCGACCGTGATATAATCGTTATCGTCATCATCATCATCATCACCCCCCGCCACCGCCACCACTACTTGCCTCAGGTGGGTCGTCCTGGAACGGAGTTGCTGGTGAGGGGGATGGTGAGGATGACGGAACGACGGCAGTCCCAACCCCCGAATCGAAGATCCCGTCTGCCACGGCAACGATTATATCAGGGTCGGGGCTAACGAACAAATCGTGGAAATGGGACCTGGGATCTGGGGTATCGTCGCAGATTACGGCATCATCGTCATCGACTTCATCGTCGTCATCACCACCCATCAATTCCCCGAGCGGGGTCCCGAACCCACCGACCAGCCATGGTGGTGTGGGAGGCCGCCGCTTTGCTGACCTGGGTGGAGATATCAGGAGGGTGGCCGCGGCGGTCGTCATCCGAGGAGATGGTGATTCTTCTCGTTTTTTTTTCTTTTTCTCGGCACTCGGGGATATGAATCCCAACCCATTGCGCTCTAGGACCGATGATGCTCTAGGTTCTCGAGTTATAGCTGCAGGTCCGCACTTCCTCGAGATGTTGCGCAGGGTCGATTGAAAAACTTTTCATAGATAAAGCAAAATCTGCTTATACACGACTTAGCAGTTAATCCTTAACTCGAAGATGCAGTCGGAGACTCAGTACCGGCGTGATTTCCCCAATCCACTTGGGTGCCGTCCCGAAGAAGCAATTCCCCTCATTCCGTGGCAGCTCGACCCAGAGACTGGGGCGAAGATTTTCACTAAGGAGGAGGCATTGGCTGCGATCGCTGTGGAGGAATCGAAGATAGAACGAGCGAGGTATCTGGAGCATGTGTATGGGTCGAAGACGCGGGATGACAATAGATACCGGAATGGTTCACCCTATCGACGCAGGTACCGGGGCAAAGCGGCAACTCCAAAAATCACCCCGATATCGCTCCATCCGGAGACTGAGGTGAAGAGCTTCACTAAGGTGGAGGCATTGGCTGCGATAGCTGCGGAGTCAGCGAAAATAGAGCTGTCGAAGAATCTGGAGCGTATGTACAGGTTGAAGAAGCACGCTGAGGAAAGATATTGGGATAATTTCCGACCATTTCTGCAGAAATGGGCAAAGTAGTAACTTCACTTACCCTGATACGGCTAGAGCGGAGGGTGCCAAGCGCCCCTCAAACTCAAGCAAACCCGAGCCCCTCGATTACGAAACATACAGAATTCAACACCCGCGTCCTAGAGATCGTCCTACGGGACCCTATTTTGGTCCTAGACGTTATTAGGCTTTAACCCGCATTTCCAACGCGACCGGCAATACCATCGGAGGATTTCGGTCTCTGACAGTTTCAACCAAGGTGGGCAGGCGGTTGTAACCTCGTCCTAATCCCAACCCATCCCAACCCTTCCCATCCCATCCCATCCCTCCAATAACTGCAGCCTTGACGTGGCGAAGGGGCTCAGTACCCCGATGATATGAGGGGGAAGCCAGTAGTAGTGAAAGGAACTTCGCAGTAGCCCGATAGAAGGGGAAATCGGATTCCGAACTGTTCTGGTCTAGGAGTAACGGTTCCCGAGTTACGGCCTGTTGGCTACCAGATGAACTAGGTGGTAGCCACCCGGTATGTAGTGCGGGGAAAGTCAACTTTCGAACCGTTTTGTTCTAGGACCGATAGTTCCCGAGTTACAACCAGACAAGTCGAAACGTGGGGGTGGGCTAACTTCCAAAAATGTTGGTACCTAAGTTTTCAAGAGGGCCATGCGTAGGACACAGCCCGTGGAATCCATATCCCGAGCGGTTTTGCTCTAGGACCAATGGTTCCTGAGTTATTGGGGTGGGCCAACTTGTCAAAAATGATGGTACTTGATTTCCGGGGAGGGTCACACACAGGGTACAGCTTGGGGAACCCACAGATCAAACCGTTTTGCTCTAGGACCAGTGGTTCCCGAGTTATGATCGATTAAGTCAAAACATGGGGGTGGGCTAACTTCCCCAAAATGTCAGTACCCGATTTTCGAGGAGGCCCACACAAAGGATGCCGCCTGGGGCAGCCATCTTGTAAAATAGTGACATTTCCGGTTTGGATGGGGGCCTCTCTAGCTGTGCGAGTCATCATACTACTTGCCTCTGCTTATAAATAGTACCGTGACAGAATCACAGCAGCTTAAACGCAGGTCATTCAGCATCACAAAGTCTGGAGATTTGCAGAGAACACAGTGGAGCCTATACAATATTTTGCCAAATTAGATGAAATATGATTAGCGTAACAACTAATTAACCATCCTGAACAAAGATAGCAACATTTAGTCAAACCTAATTTTTTTGCCTGATATCATATGGTTATACCAGCGTGAAAGCGAGTGTCTTCCATGAGGGGGCAAATGTCCCCACACCGTAATCCATATCAGCAATCCCAGTAGCAGAAAATGCTAAACCAATCTGCGACGAACATAATGAGCGCCCACAAATCTGCGGATAACTGTTTTAAAAACACAGTATTATAGGTACTTCTTTTTTTTAATACTGTACAGGTTTGCAGAGTATTGCACACTACATTTATTGCAGATATTGGGACACAACACCTCAGATTGTTACTTTTTCGTGCAGGATGGTATTATGGTAAAATTATATACTTTTATGTTCAATCCAGGAAATTGGCTTTTCACTGGTTTCTTTATTTATCACTTAAAAGTCATTTATCTGCCACTGATAAAATTTACATTAACTTTACGACTAGCCAGTAGCCACCACAAACAAACTACTTAAAACATGGTTGCATTTGCAGCAGTTCTCGAAATGACTTTTGAAATTAAATGATTGGCAATTTTGTTTGGAGCACTGACATTACTGTCATTATTGTCAATAATAGATGCTCCAAACTTCGATAATAGGGCAGCTTTCAAAAATTTCCAGGCATATTTAATTCAGTTGGAGGGCCGTTTTGAAAATTCTTAACTACTGTGTTCACTTCAGATTCACTCCCATCAAAGCTTCTCATCGTCATTTCATAAGTACGGTGCGAATGTTTTGAACCATGGGTTTGGACAGAGGAGAAATAAACCACCCGCATATTCGATCTGCAGGAACGGAAAAAAATCTGCGACGTACGGCACCTGTCACCACCTTTCTGCTACTGGGATCAGCATGATATTTAAATAACTGCAAAACCGTTCTCCTTGCTGTAGCCTAAGGGTCTCCGTAGTTGGAGAGCCCAACCGCGACTATGTCTTCTGTCAGCTCTGCATTCTAAGTGGTTCGACCACGGCACCGTATGTCGCCTCTCACCGTAGTCTGTTATAGCCTTCGGCGGCTACACGATCTTGCCTGGAGGCAACCCCTCAAGCCTTTTATACCTGCGAGGTGAATTCTCTGGTTTTCTTGCCATGCATTCCTCGGCGGTAAGAACCTCTAGCCAATCAAAGTGAACGTTATATACATAACAGGCGTCCATTCTTGCTACATTTCTTATCCGTATCCTTAGGAGATAGAAGTCCAGTGCCCCAGGTCTTTTACAGGTCCTCCTTGCCTAATTTCCAAGGATTAGAGCCTGTCTCTAAGGTAAATGCCACTGGGCAGGAACAAGATCACTAAGAACATCTTTACAGCATCACGTCAAATGAACCTAAAGCACGTGTCGCCAAGACGTTGCTATGTGCTATGCCTTAGGGCACAAACCAGAAATCAAATATAATAGACGTGGAAAATCCAAATACGTAGTCATACTTAAATTCCAAAAACTCTAGTGTTCTCCTAGCAGAATATATCATGATCGAATGTTTTGGACTTAATAAATACAGAGTAATTAAACTCAAACCGCCGACAAACCCTTGGATAATTATCATATATAAAACAGCTCTGAGTTTCTCTAAAAATACTTAGAATACTAAATTACAGGCAATCCTGGAATCTGATTCAGAACAGGCACGTATTAGCTCCAGACAGGATAGATTAACTAAGAATACAATCTTAAAGATAGATTAGTTACCACACTGCTAATTTAAACCATAGCTGGCTTTAAAGTTTACAGTGTTCAAAGAGCTAGATTTTAATATACTAAAGAAACCATTCAACTAGAGCACTACTAGGTGAATTAGCAGACTTCAACATTCATGTTTACGTTAAATATAGAGATCGAAGCTGAACATTTGAATTTCAAGACCATAATATTGGAATGGGCGTGCTGATGAACCTAGCACAACAAACGTGACGTTAAAGGACTGCATCCAGGTAATTAATAGAAGCTTATACCTGAGTCACCTGAACACTCGAGAATCACCATTAAAACTGAGCCTGGAAAACCACACTAGTGCGTCGGCCATCTGTAAAATTGTTTACATTTTTATACTAGCACTAGAATTGAGATAATCTTATTTTCTTCAGCACCAGTTAGTATTGTTTGCTCTTACTAATTGATGACCATTTCTAATTAATAAAAGCAACAAACAAAAGCAAATGGGCTCATATGCATGTAACTTGCTTAATTATTGTCGTTAAACATGACGCCAAATGCAGAATTTCTGTGATCAACGTAATTTAGGAAATAAACTAATATTGCAAAGTGGTCTGCTTCATGTAAGCTTATTGCTTTATTTAATCTGTAAATTGTATTAAAAAACTATACATAGAATTGAAAATATGTAAAGTTTGCTTACGAGCATTCCGGTGATTCTTCCATAACTAATTCAGACAAAAAAACATTTATTTTGCGTCCAACTGGAGCTAAGAGAAGCCAGGTACAATTCGAGTCACTTGGGTATATCTCTGGGTAGCCGGGACTAAAGAAACTTCCACCCTCTCGCTCCACAGATATTACTTTAAAACATAAATCTGTAAAAAAAATCACATTTTTTAATTTCCTAATTTAGTAAAACACCGTTTCGTAATGACACCATATGGTTTATTACCATAATAACTAACCCCTTTTAGTGTATATTACAAGTAACAAAAATGTTTTTTGTAGGGTATTTAGAAGCAGAAAACGAATTTTCCAATCCAGGAGTTTTGAAAATTGTCAACATGTTATATGATATTACATGATTTCGCAGAGTATAATCATAAGTTGCAGCATCATGATGTTTTGCCACATGATGCAATGCTTGAAGCATCACGACATTAACTTTGGAAAAGTTTCACTAAAACCAGCCAGGGGATTAGGGGAAGATGGCCTTTCTGAACACTTTTGCAACACAACTGTCAAGAATATTTCGGATGTTTTTCTTAATCAATCTTTAACAAAACTGATTTGTAAAAGCTTAATTGTGACTAAATTCTAACTTTTTAAATAAATTTTCTACACAAATCAAATTAATCGATTACAGTTTAAAAATTAGATTTTATAAATTAATAGGTTTACATTTTTTAAAATTAAGGTATGGAATAATGAGTGTTTTTGTCAGGGCCATAGGAAGGGTAAGGCGAGCAAGGCGCCCGTGTAGGGCGCTGCCATCCTGGGGGCGCCTCACCGAACTCCTGCCAACCTTGTATCCGCGGATGGTAAAGCATAAATGTATTTAACTGATGGCATGTTCAGTTGGTTATAGCAAAACAGCCCACTCTCATCTATTTATTACCTTAATTGCGATTTTTTGATCAATAGACAAACCAAAATTATCATGAAATGATGTTTATTCGATAAAAAACATGCTTGTTTTTTTATTTGTTAACGTTTATTGTCTTCAACCACTTCAGTTGCCTAGTACAGGTCTCTTTACTATTTAGTTATGTACGGTTCAACGTAACATTCATAAAATGTTTTTTTTCTTGAAATAGGCCGTTGGTGGGGGGGGGGGGGGAGCGCCGCTCAGTTGACTCGCCTTGGCGCCAATGGGGCTAGCTACGGCCCTGTTTTTTGTTGACTACCTTTAACTTACACTGAATTAGTTTCATTTGTAAGGTAGTGTTGCTTTACCTTTCAAATGGCGTAAACTTGGCAGCATTCGAGGTAATGTATTACAAAATGGTACATTTGCAATTCTTTTGAGGATTTTTCATTTTGGTGCTAGAGGAAAATTTGTATCTTTCAACCCCAGACACTTGAAAATGTGTAGCAACTGGATTTAATTATGGAGTTTAAGCGGACACTGGCTAAGGCATGCAAATAAAACTTGCTGGTGATACCAACCCATGACAATATCAAAATATGTATCAATCTAAGGGTCACACACTTTTTGAAGTGTAGTAAAGACTGAAGAAGTTGAATAGTGTAAATTTACCTCCTTCATAATCATCCTCGTAGGATCGTCGAATCCGATTGGTTTTTATTTCAGGTGCTTCATTAAACAAACTGAGACAGTACCTGAAATTATAATAAAAAAAACAAGTTCTTTTTTTCAATAAATGTTTAACAATTGGTGTTGGCAAGACTGTAAAATAAGAAGGCTAGACATAAAATTATGTGTTCGTAAGCAACAGTTAAAGAAAAGGCACACAAGCCATATTGCTATTTCTTTTAAAATGGACATCGGCCGTGTATACGAGTTCGTTTGCGCACGAGAATTTTCAGAAAATGGACAGGCCGAGGAGGCTGTGTGTGTGTTTATTACAGGAGTTTGGCCCAAAGCCATGCACCCTTAACTTTAACAAAACTAATATTAACAGTACAACCAATACACTCAACCAAACAGCGCAAATAGATCCGAAATACACCTAACATACGCTCAACGTGATACCTGTGTTAACCACTGAAATCTTGCATGCTACTCACCAAGAGCACTCGTACTGCATGTAGCAACAAGGGTGCAAAGACTTATGGATAGATACTGGTGGATTTACAGTATCTCGCTACAGCATACAAGCAATTTATTCTGCCCACTGACTTAAGCATACTGAAAAGGTTGGTAAGAGTCTAGCCTTTGCCTATCCACGGACTCAGTTTTTCTAAACACTTGTTGTGCTGAGGACAGTCAAGCAAAAAATGAACAACCGAGTCCTCCGCAGTACAGGCAGTACAGCGGGCAGAAGGACCCCAGCCAAGACGCCGCTTATGGCACGGCAACAGCAAGTGCCCCGTCTGTAGCCAGAGAACAAAAACGTGCTGCCCAGTAACGCAAATCGTCGAGCACCATCTCATACCCGCACACCGGGTAAATATTGAACAAAGCCTTACCTGTTGGAGCAGCATTCCACTCTAACTGCCAGGCTTGTTGAGTGCAAAAACGCAAAGACTGCTTATGAGCACTCGCAGACTGTACCATGGCAACCTTGTTCTTACAACTGAAGACAGAATCCTTTGCAACTAGGTCCGCTTGCTCATTACCTACTACTCCATTGTGTTCTTTCACCCATTCAACAGATGGTAAAGCAACTTCCGTCGCAACCCACAACTTCCAGCAAACCGTGAAAATCACAGGGTCATTCACAGTAAGATTCCTCAATGCACTCTACGAATCAGTGACAAGAGCAAATTCAGGCAATCCCAAATCGGCTGCAACATCAAGAGCTATGAAGATAGCCGTAAGTTCACAAACATAAGTCGAGGTCATACATCTAAGCTTGACACACATTGACCATGAGACTAGTGATGTGCACGTCTACACCACTTACACTAGTCTCTTTGTGAAATGATATGTCACAGATATTTTGCACGCTGACGCACTACTCGGCCTGAAAACAGAAAGCACAGAGGAACACCATTGCCATGGACAAGGTGGGCAGATAGCTGCAACATTGGTCAACGAACTAAGAAGTGGACCTGCTAAGAGTGCATACCCATGAAGCCTATCTGTCAGCCTTGCGTAATCAAACAAAATCTTAGCAACTGGATCGCGCATACCCCTGCTCAAATTCCTGAGAAAAAGTGCTACTAGTAGTTCGTTTGCTCTGAGATGCACTAAGATGCACCCACAAAGGTTGTACTGGAGTTGAAACCAGTAACTACACGTAGGCAGTCGTTGATGCTAACCTGAATACCACGCAGATGCCACTGAGCAGTAAACAAAAATTGCAGGTGATAATCTAGTACCGACCATGCGATAAGTTGATAGGTCACAAATAAGTCACTGTGATGCGTCAAAGCCTTTAATATCGGGAGGTGACTCGTTACCTTTTCACGTAGATATTGAACTTGCCTTGCCCATTCCAGCTCTCTGTCAAGCCAAATCCCAAGATACCTGATACAAGTGACAGAAGACACTGTCACACCTTCAAGACTCAGTTGCAGTGGAATGGAATGCACTGCCGCTGAATGAGAAATTACCATTAGCTCTGTCTTCGCTGGAGCCAAAGCTATACCTCGAGTTGCAAGGCCCAGAACCACGCGATCCAAAGTGGCACGAACATAACTCATCAGCGAAAGTGGATCATTGCCAACAAACCACAGTGCAACATTGTCTGTGCAATATTGCAAACAGAACCGGGCTTAAGCAGCTACTTTGTGGCAGGCTACGATTAGTTTTCTCTTGGATTGACCAAAAGCCTCTTGCATTAAATAGCATTAGCAAGCAGTGGACTCACTCCCATCAACTCAAGCGAGGCTTTGACCCACGCAATGTGCTACATGCAGTCTTAATGTCTAAAAAGACTGCGACGACAACTTGGCCATGTGCCCATGCTTCACAAATGCTTGACAGCAGGAAGAGCACTGCATCCTGAGCTCTGCGATTCTCTCTGTAACCAAATTGCACTGCAGATAAACAGCTGATATACTCCAAGTGCCAGTTAATTTGCATACTAGCACTCGTACACTTTCCGAACACACAAGTGCAGGGCTACTAGTCTATAGCTTCGCAAGTCAGACCTCTAACAACCCCGTTTATGCACAGTACTAGAATCGTGAAAAGCCAACACAGTGGGACCTGGCTACCCTCAAGTAAGCACTGGAAAAATTGCAGCAGACCAAGTCTGGCATTGTCCGACAGATAGATCAAATGAGCATATAAGATTCTATCAATGCCTACAGCACTGCACGACCTGTATTTAGCAAGAACCGACCTAAAATAAGACATTAGAAAAGGATCATCACACACAGTACTATGGACACGTGATCTGATGCAACGTGGAGGATGTGAACCACAAGGCAGAGAGTAGACACTAGCAAAGCGTTCGTTAAACGCATCTGCTAGCGCTTCTCTCCTCAAAACTGCTCTGCTCGTATCACCAGTTACAACATCTTGTTCATAGGCCCACACAATTTCAGTGTTCCTGTCTTGTAGACGGAGGGTTTGCCACGCTACAGCAATGGATCCAGCCGCGGCAGCAGCACCCAACAAGTTGCACGAACAAGTTACATAAACACGTTGCAACTTGTAACAATAGCTCAACAAAGAGGTGAGGCGCACAAGATAGGATTAGAGCTCACTCGAACAAAATGCAGCTATGCTTGGACGCGAGGAAAGTAACATTGTCGTTGTATCTTGTTTGAGTTAAAATTGTTAGCTCCCAGTCGTGTCTAACCTCGATTCGGAACTAATTAGCATCCCTCTATGTTAGTGACCCGCTAATCTTCTCGGTTTGTTGGAAGCTGTGGCTGGCAATCCAAGTAGCACTCCCGGCCATAGAATGGACAATGGAACATAAGGGCGTTTTCGGTAACGAATGCGCTGACTCGGCTGCCAAAGCAGCTGTTAGTGACGCCCCAATTGCGTTACGCTGACAAAATTTGCGAGCACCACACTGGCTATTAGGAGTGGCTTTCGTAGTTCTTTTGAGTTGCTTCTGGTTATCCATGTTTGACTTCTGTACATAGTGTATGACGTGATTTGTGGTTGTCCGTTTAAAAGTGTCTTTGTATTAATTAGGGTGGGCGCGTGGCCTAGGGCCGAGGCCCAACAAAGACACTGTTGTGGAGAGCCAAAATGAAATAGCCTAGGTTTTCTTAACTCTTCAAGTTTTAAACCATAGGGTGCGAAGACGGCTGACATGACTGAATGACTTATTTAGTTCTTCAATGCGGGCTTAAGGAAGTCAGTGGAATTGTTTACGAGATAGTCTGCCATATATTTAGTTTGTTTGGTGTTTAGTTTGTTTTGTTCTTATCGTTGTTGGACAAGAGCGTACGAAGGTAGTCATGGCTCTGAATTAAAGAATTGAATTGAATTGCCATGATATTGTATCTGCCTGCAACAATGCAAAATCAACTATCCATCCAGATGACACATCCTATCATGTGTGTTATAATCAAATGAGACATGAGACAAAGCTTGGCGGCACCTGAGAACAATACGCATTTGTAACGTTCCGTTTTTTCACAAATAAAATTAGGTGGACAGTGGAAATACCGTACACATGATAGACCAGACGGTAGCAATTACGATAAAAAGGAAACGAAAAACAACAAATTAACTGAACAGCCGTTGAAATAAAAAAGCTTTAGCACTCGTATCCGCATACTCACAGCTGTGAAGACACACAAATAAAAACGGATTGGTGTTCACTCCAGGGAATGTGACATGCCAGCCTCCATGTGCATGCATACACGTACATCACTAATCAAACAAACAAAACGTTTAGATATTTCACACACAAAAATATACACGCACAACATACAACGTATACACGCACATGAAACAGAATGAAAATTGAAACCAACAAACACATACAAAACAAACGCCATAAAAGGCAAACGCCTACAAAATTGAGAGATACACAAAATGAACACGTACGTTATTACTCACATGAACTAGAACTAAAACAGAAACCATCAAACGTAAACACAGGCAAAAAACTGCCTTAACTAGGAGTCTGCTTGTTTCACAAATTATAAATGCACACAAAATACGCATGTAGCAACTCACACAAAACAGACTTAGAATATAAAACAACAAACACAGACACGTATAAAAGAAGAAAAACCTGTACAATACACAAATTAAGCGCGCACACACAAGCACACACACCTTAAACATTTCAAACACAAACTGCGTTCACTTTCAGACATAATTATTCAGTAAAAACAGTCCTTGTTCCCTGGAATAGGAGTTCAAAGTAAAGTTCGTTGCGTTCGAGTAAATTCTAATCCGTTTTTATTTGTGCACCTTCACAGTTGTGAGTATGGAGATATGAGCTGTTTTTTTTTACGATGATTTTGAAGAAAAATCGTATTCATTGTTGAATATTTTTCGGTATCTTATTTTTTGGGGGGGCTGTATCCCTTCATGGCCAGTCCCAGGCTTTTGAACGGCCTCTCTCGGACGAGACTGTGGTGACGAGACTGATCGTCATTTACTCCTCGAGTGTCCTTTTTGGATGACGCAACGACGGTTTCTTCTCGGTGATGGGATCAATTATGGTTCTTGGGGTTCCCCCGCATGTCGCAAGAGGTGCTTTGATCCCCTCCCCTCCCAATGGTTCCCCAGTTCTCCCTTGTTCCGTCGACCCTCTTTCGCGGCTGAAGCCTCGTTTATGCACACGCGAAGCAACAACGCGACTCGAAAGACAATACGACTAACGCGCGCGTGAATGTTGCTTGTGCATAAACGCTTGTAAAGCTAGAACGCGCAAATCCGCTAGATGCCGCTACATGCAAAGAGAGAAAAAGTAGTTAGCTGTACGCAAAATCATAAACCAGAAATTTATTAGTATTGGTGGTTCTTTTACCTACACCCAAAATCCGTAAGTGACGTAATTAAAATCGAACTATGAACAAAATCCGTTAAAAAAACTTACAAGTTTTCTAAGTTTCGATTAGTTTATGTTTGTTACGTGTATTTGCGTTGTGCTAATCAGTAGTACACATCGACACATAATTACTATGCTGAAAGAATTGCTTTAATTTCCCAGACAGTAGAAGCATTTCTCCCACCATTTCTATGGATTCTGTCGCATTGCAATACGTTTATCTTTCCTGGATTTGTTTTAAACTTGTAGTTTCTCTCTGATACGAGCTCCGATGGCTTCGTTAACGAGTTTGTAAGATTTGACCGCTACTCTCCCGACCGCTGATTGGCTCTTTTGTCATGACGTCACGCTCGTACGCGTTGCCCTCTCCGACGCGTAAGCGTGACGCTCGGCGCGTGAAACTAGTTTTTCCCATGCTCAACGCTTAAGCGCGACCCTTTACAATTTAGAGAAAGTGGGCCAACGCTCGCGTTTTGCTGATTCCAAGCGTCACGCGAATATCTACTGGACCTAGATCGGTGAGCGCCAAGCGACGCTCGCACGCTTAGTTGTTGCATGCTGGGACAGGAAAATGGCGGCATCAACGGATTCCATCGGCGCCACAAGAAACGTGGTGTGCTAAAAGGTTGAATGCTCAAAATAAACGGCCAAATATCTTAATTACAGTGACCTTGACCCTTATGGCATTGAGTCTTGGTGCTATAGAAGGGGGAAGTTGTGAATCAGCATAGTTGGAACGGAGTAGCGGCCAGCATTAGCAAGCTCACGCGCCTGCTCACGCGTTTGATTTGTAAATGAACGAGCGTTTGCTTTAGCGTGACGATATCACGAGCGGGCCAAGCAGATTGTCCGCGAGCACTGCTTCGATCATGAACTGGCGTACGCGTTGAGCCTCGAGCTTCGCGCTCACGCACAAGCTTTTATATTGTAAACGCAGCCTCGGTCTATCGCGTTCGCTTGGATTTTCGGCGCGCGTGAACAGGCTCGCGATGGTTTTGCTTGGCTGCTTCGCGCGCGCATAAACAACACTTCGCTTGTGCATAAATCAGGCTTTAGGTTGGCGTGCCATGCCCTAGCGTGCATGATGGGGTGACTGTTTCCCATCGTGTTTCATCAGGCTATTCTGAGACAGTGGTAGAACCCACAGGCGCTCGTCACAAAATACGAATAGGCCGGCAGGACGAAAAAAATAACAAAAAAACACACAAAAAAAACCCACAACAACACAACACAAGAACAAGGGGGAAAACATGGTCAGGCAGCCAATTGTACGCTGCCGCGTTCTAGCAACAATAGCGGTAAGCTTCCTTACCCGATAACACTCATTTTTGGTTTTATTGCTACTATACACTTCAATCTTTCAAATGACACCAAAATGATCAACCTCCGACCACTTTGTCTTTAATAAAAACGCCACGCAACATCGCTCCCAACCGATTTTTCCCCAGAACCGGCTCTCCTATGACCAGCAAAATCGTCGTCTCCGAGAATA
>JAHWFP010059556.1:0-13531 GCA_023313725.1 Lithobius niger
TTGTATTATTGGCTACGGATTGAATATTTACATGATTGCAACGGGATTAGGCTCTTGTTAAAGCTTATTACTTGGCTTTGGGTAATGTCTAGAACATTACTATTAAATTAAACAAGCTTTAATTTACTATCTTTACTATCTGTGCGGGAACCAATAATGTGGGATTGCTCCAGCCTCACCGTATTGCAGCCTATCTTTCGGACTTTGCAACTTCGCTGAAAATAGCATGTCCTAAGTCCCGCATTACTCTAATTGGACTTTTTCCTAGGCTGAAGAGAGAGCATCGGGAGCTGGATCACCAGATCCAACATACAAATACCCTAATCAGGAAAATGTGTATTGATGAAAACTTCTCCTTCTTATCCATGGATAACGAAATTGTGCACGATCCAACGCTTCTGGCTAGGGATGGTGTTCATCTAACCGCTAAAGGCAAGAGCGCTCTTCGACAGTCTCTCCTGGCTCTTCATGTCGCACAGGAAAACTAGATGCTGTAAATGGGGTCCCCCCCAATGTGTTGCAAGAGCCACATCACCAAAATAAGAAAGCTGCAAAGTGTCTGTCTTGTGCACTTATTAATGCACGGAGTGTTATTAGAAATATTGGCTGTTTTCGTAGCTTGGTTGATTTTGGGGATTTTGATCTTATATTTGTTGTTGAGTCCTGGCTACATCAGGACTTCACTAGTGCGATGGTTGCTAACCTAAACAGGTACGGGGTTGTGAGACGCGACCGTGGCAGCCGCGGAGGTGGGTTGATGATCCTTCACCGTATTGAGCATCAGGCTTTACTTGTTGAAGTTTCTTCAGAGGTTGAGGGAATGGTCCTTTCACTCCCTTGTTTAAATGTCTCATTCACACTCTGTTACCTTCCTGATAGTAGAATGGAGAGGGGGATTGAAGATATTTGTAGGTTTATAGCCAACTCCCAGAACGCCGAGCATTCAAATGTTACGTTGGGGGACTTTAACCTCTCAAGTGTGGATTGGAATCGGGTCCACGCTAGTGACCCCTATCATCGTCTCTTCCTCGATTTGATCTTACCACTGGGTATTACTCAGCGGGTGGATAAGCCCACGCGCGGCTCAAACATTCTAGATCTTGTCTTTACTGACGATGACCGGCTTTTGTTTGACCTTCAGGTTGGTCCCCATTTTGGAAATAGTGACCATTGCTTGGTGTCTTTCAAATTGAACCTGAGGGAAGATGTGAGTTCCCAAAATCCCAATCAGGGTTGCGCAGATCAGTTAATGGGCAAGATTAACTTTGCCACCCTTAAATCGTCACTTCGAAATGTAAATTGGGATGACCTTATTTTCTCTGCCCACACTTCTATCCATGATGCCTGGAATTGCTTCTGTAGCATCTTAAAGCGCCATTTGGATGGCTGTAGAGGTTCTACCCCCAAGGACATAACATCAACAAGAAACCACCAACCCTATTTCCTTAAAAAGCTTGGACGATCAAAGCTTAAGCTCTGGAAGAAATACAAGGTGTCTTCCGACACTGTCGCCTTACAGGAGTATAATAAAGCACGTAGACTTTATTCTGATGCAGCTGAGAAGTGGTACAGCGAAAAGGAGAAACGGGTGCTTCGCGATGGAAATGCTACGTCCCTCTTTAAGTTCTATCGCCAGAAAACAAAATCCTCACGCTCTCTCCCCCCCTTCCGAGGACCACTTGGTTTCTTAGTGGACAACTTTTCTAAGGCAGAGGCCCTTAGTGCCATTTTTGCTGCTAACACTATTTATGACGACGGAAATTTTTGTCTTCCATTACCTCAGAAAACGAACCTTGGACTGGATAACCTAAACTGGATTCATTTTGATCAAAACATCGTTCTTTCAGCTCTTAAATCCCTTAGGCCTAGCAGGTCGTGCGGGCCTGACGGTTTCTCGGCCTTTCTTCTAAAGAAAATATCCTCTGAAATCTGCTACCCTTTATCAAAGTTGTTCACTTTGTCTTTTGAATTAAGTGAAATACCTAACAACTGGAGAGAGGCCATTGTCGTGCCAGTTTTTAAGAAGGGTTCACCTTCGGACCCATCAAACTATAGACCGATAGCACTAACCTGTGTTGGATGTAAGGTTATGGAGTCAGTTATTCGTGACTCCCTACTATGTTACTTGAATGATTTCTCCATTATCAGACGTGACCAATACGGTTTTCTCCCAGGTGTTTCTGCTACCCACCAGCTCTTGAACGTTTTGGACCGGTGGACCTCAGCGTTGGACGTGGGGGCTCAGAGTGATGTGGTATATTTTGACTTCAGGAAGGCATTCGAGTCAGTTGTTCACCGCAAACTTCTACTAAAACTTGAAGGTTGTGGCATTGGTGGGCATCTTCTAAATTGGCTCTCCTCCTTCCTACGGGATCGATCACAGCAGGTAATCATCGAACACACACTGTCTAGGAGGGTCAGTGTACCTAGCGGTGTCCCGCAGGGATCGGTGCTTGGCCCTCTTCTTTTCCTTATTTACCTTAACGACCTAACTCTACCCGCCTCCAATCCATTAGGGGTAAAATTCGCTGATGATATCAAAATTTCTGCTGAAATTTTGACACCAAGTCCTTCAGCAGCACTTGGAAAGGAAATAGATGAGGTTCTTCATTGGTCCCGTCTTTGGCAGTTGCCTCTCTCCATCTTAAAATGTCAGACATTCCATATTGGATCCCCACATAGTGACTACCGTTACATGATGGAGGGACAGGACCTCCCTTTGGTGGAGGATATAAAGGACCTGGGTATTTGGTTCTCTCAGGACCTCAAGTCATCGCTTCATTGTCGAAAGATTAGTTCATTGGCATTCAGACGCTTGGCTGTTGTTAACAGATGTTTTACGTCTGGGGACATAAATACTAAGATTTGGGCTTTCAGGGTCTTTGTCCGTCCAGTTCTTGAATATTCGACACCAGTTTGGTCGCCGTATCTTGTTAAGGATATTAACCTAATTGAATCGGTGCAGAGACGATTTACCAAGGGACTCCCTGGCTTTCGTGAATTGGACCATATGGAACGACTCACTCGAGCGGGGCTGGAGCTGCTTGAATTACGTAGATTGCGCTTTGATCTCATTCTTACTTATAAAATATTGCGAAATCTGATTAAGGTGGATTTGCCATTCTTTGACCTGGCACCCCTCTTGCAGGTTACTAGAGGCCATTCCTGGAAACTTGCGACCCAGGGTTCAAGGCTTGACTGCAGGAAACATTTTTTCTCTATACGCGTGGTAAAAGCCTGGAGCTCATGACTGAGGACCTTCGTCCTTACCTCACGATCGGTTCACAAGCCTCCTCCTCCAACAATTAACGTACATTAGAACGACTCACTCTTCGTCTTTTTTTTTTTTTTTTTTTTTTAAATGGTACGGTATTAGCGGCTCACACCCCTTCCGGCAGCCATCCACTTAGTAGTGGTAAATTACATTATTATTATTATTATTATTATTATTTAACGGTAAACTGTAGTGTTAAACACCACAACTAGTTTTGGCTGGGGAGGGGGGCAAAATTGGGTAGTTCGAAGTTTTTGCACAGTTTGACTTTCGGATTTGGTTTGAACAGATCTGTTTAAGAATTCTTTTAGTGTTTAATAGTAGATCCAGCTATTTGTAGGTTTCGGTGGGTCACAGTCAGGTCCAGAGGAGAACTAAAATAAACATATATACACTGAGAAATTCGTGTCCGGTAGAATGCCAGGTCGTAATGCGTTTATACGTTTGGACATATGGTAGCGTTTCTGGGGGTAAAAGAATATAAATAAAGTATAAATGCGGTTAAATAAACTAGCTAGTTGAATGCTATAACGCATTAAGTTACAGAGAACATTTAACGTTTTAAAATTTTAAAGTTAAAATTCGATCGTTGTGGAAATTTTCCATATGGATTGCGGCCGACAAACACAATAAAAAATATCACACATCAAAATGGTTGTCTGTACAAACCTCATACAATACACTAAGCTAATATGTTTGGGCTTTTTGCCCTAAAAGAAAAGGATAAAATGAAGATACAAAAATACAGAATTTTATAATGGCGGCCATGATGAAAGTGCGATGTAGTCGGTTTTGGTCAATCTTCAAATGTAGTTTCAATGGTCTTCAAGGAAGAAAGTCCGGATTTGGGCTTCCCCAAGAGTCTTGTATTTTGACAGGCTATTAAACGTTGAAGAGTTTGTGGAAATCGGACCATTATTGCGAAAACGGCCAGATATGCCTCGGCGAGGCATTTGGGTGCCTCGAGAAAAAAAAATTTCATTTTTGGAAAAACAGGTGTTTTTCGGTGGCGCTCGTTTACAAGACCTCTGCTCAAAATATAAAAAACCTGAGGGTTTATCGTTTTCGCAACGAACATTATTTTCCCAAGCGCTCGCTAGCGCTCATTAGGCCTATAACGGCCTCCGTCTTCAAAACACCATAACTCTACGAATAATGGACCAAAACGTTTGAAATTTGCGGCCCTTAATGAACAAGAACTGTATCTACAATCCTGCGAAAACAGATCCATGAATTTCCACTTCAATCATTTTCCACAGCATTTTGAAAAAGTCACCAAACTGACCGGCCCCGCACGCAAATCTTCAATCGCCATTTTCACAACTCTGTAAAAATTGTAATTACTTTCATATTCTTTTGCAGGCATAAAGCCTACCAGCTTAGTGTTGTTTAGGGAGTATTTTACTTCACATATTTGTAATTGAAAACCACAACACTGGATGTTTTTATTCTAGCAATGGCCAAGTTATGTATGAAAACTTCGACTGTTATTTTTATTATTAGCGGCTGCAATAATATTTCACCTATTTACATGCGTTCTAGCATTCAGGGAATAAGCTGGTATATTTAACCTTTTTAATTTTAATTTAATTGGGCAACAGTTAGCAAAAACTAGGTTTCTAAACACTACTGAACTCTATTTTTACCAGACATTTTTTTCAAAGTGTTTATCTTGTATTTATTTCAGAGCTCCGACCATAGTAACGATCTTCCTGCTATAAAAATCACGTTTGTATAAAGGTTTGAGCTAAACACTTCGTCCCCCCCCCCTCCTTCAATAGTTGCGATACATAATATCGTGGTTTTAATTAATAGGCCTATTCAGGTTGCGAGTTCAAAACTCAGTTCCAATGGCCTCCCAGTCCACGAAAGTCGGCAATTCCCTTTGCCCTCTTTGTTGCCAAAGTTCCCTTCCAACCAGATTGCAGTATTGTTTCCCTCCTCCACTCAGAACACCAGGCTATCCTGCCCGTCTGCGCTGCCCTACTTACTTCCGGTAGTGACAGCCTGGCCGGGTTGCGTCAGTCTCTCCTCTGAGGCGATCCCTCTTCCCCGCACCCCCCCTCCGTCGCTCTCCAACAGGTCCGCGCCTGCCCTCCTCTTGCCAGCCGAGCAGCTGCTATAAAACCAGGCTGTGGGAAAAATTCGATAGCATAGCTCAACTCCAAGTCAGACGTTACTACGGCGGTCGGAGCAGAGATGTCCCAGTCCGATTGTTGCCATGCCGGGCAAGGTAGTAGTTTAGGTAACTAGTTTTAGCTTTAATTTATTTTTTCGGATTCTTATTCTAAATTTTAACTTAAAGATTTAAACTTAACTTTTGACTTGGGTTCGCGATTATGGGTAGTCAAACCATCGGCATTTTCTGATGTCTCCTCCCATAACTTAAGGATTAAGGTCCCCTTTCTAAAAACCGGCTTTTTTCTTGTTTGTCTCACAAAATGTGAACAAACTTTTTTAGATTCACCAAGGTCCTGTAGCATAATTACAGAAGCACAGTCTTCGATGGTAGGGCCCTGATTATTGCTAGCTTGACTCAATGTGAAAGAGTAGATTTGATCTTGTGCAAGATGCCTTGAAACAAAATCTTAAACTTAGACTAAGACTGAAATTTGTGAGAGTGCAGTTTCTAACTTAGAGGTGTTTAGGTGACACCAACAGAACTTTTTCTATTCGAAATTGTAAGTGTGAATTTTCTTAAATGTAAATTCGTTGCCGATAATTTATTTTCTGTAAATTACTTGTGTGCTTTTATTTAAAGCTATTCAGTTGTTGTAAAAAGACTAGTTGCCAATGTAATGTTTTTCATTCCTCCTGTTTATTAAAACGAAAGAGTTTTAAACTCAGTTGCTTCTAGAGAGATTTAATTTGCTAGTGTTTTAACTAAAAACAATTTTTTTTATTTTAAAGCCTAGATAGTGTGAGATGAACACGCTCTTGTTGGTCCATGAACAGGCTACCACGACATCGTCCAAAGGCGTCCCTGACGCGAAGGCCCAAGACACTGCCAGCACCCTCAGTTCGGGGCGCGCACCTTACTAGGCAGATCTGGATGATCCGGACCCTGTTCATAAGTCCGCCTGATGACTTGGCAAAGCAAATCCATCTTCCTACTATTGCGGACGACAACGGTTGGGGCAGAACAGCCCCCTCCCAACCCTCCTCTGTTCCCACTGCATTCGGAGCCCGGGCTTGCCAGGACAGTCAGTCCTCTCCTGAAAATAGCGAAGGGCCCGGACCGGGATTGTGTCCATTCCGTCCCCTCTGGGTGCGCAAGCGGCTTCAGCGCCTTTATTTCCAACGGCTTGGGGGAAGCATCTGCGCATTGATTTTTTGCAAAGAACTCGGGCGGAAACGCAATTACAACGGATGACCAGTCTCGAGCAAACCGAATGTTCCCCTTATCCCTTGTCAACGAACAAAGGGTGACTACACTGCTGACCCTAAGAGAGCAAGGAAAGAGCCAAATGTGGCTGCGCCCAAACACGGAATTAAGGCTCCGTTCAAGGAATGGATTAACATTAAAAACTCTCCGAAGAGCAACTACGCAACTTGAATCCTGACCTCAATCCATGCTTGTTCCCACACCAGTGCTCAGAGTTACAGACTTTTTCTCTCTGGCCGGACAGAATGAAGCAGACAGAATTAGCTTCTGGACCTGCCGCGCAGGGAGACAGGCTTCCGAACAGAGAACGCCACCCCTTGCAGGTAAGGGGTGCAGGAGTAGGAAAGGATGGGTTTGGAGGGCCCTTGCATTCCCTTCCTCAACCATTCGGAAGAGTGAGATTACCTTAATCACCCCATCAAAGTCCGGTTAATGTTTCTTATCCGAACGGATGAGCCCAATCCTTCGCCATTCCGAATTACCCATCCTAAACACCGGGTTCTGAAGAATAAGATTCATTCCTTCATCGTTCCTACCCTCTGACATCAACACAAACAAAAGCGAAAAGTAGAATGGCACCCTGGAATTCCCAAACGATAAGGGGTGCAAAGACGTCTGCTGTGCCATGAAAACGATTCGTTTTGATGAAGTAGGCAGGGATTAATAATGTCAGCTGAATAATACCTGGCTAGTTAGACAGAATGGGTCCGAACTCAAACGAACATATGTCCAAGAAGACATCCTTTCTGTAAAAACATTTTCATTATGCAGCAATGAAAAAGTGAAAGATACATTCATTTCGTGATTCGATCCAAAATCTGATACCGAATTGGCGACCCAGGTGAGAATTAGAGGGTCCTGCCGTGAAGAAAATTCTCTCTAAGACAAAGAAATCACTGACAAGAAAGCGACTAAGATAACGCTCAGACAGCACTTTCCAAGCCCCCGCTTGTGTGCGTGGGGTAAGGGGGGGGGGGGGGTAAGGAGGGAGGAGAACCGAACCAGATGATCGGTGCGACCCCAGCCAAATGCAAACTGGACCAGCGTCTGACAACGTCTTCCAACACCCTCATGATAATCGGCCAAAGCCTTCAACATAACAAACAAAGAGCCAGAAGTTGGGCCAACCTAGGGGATGAGAGAGCCATTCCCTGCAACCCTGTCAGTGTTACCTCATGAACCAAACTGTTTTTACAAAAAAATTCCACAATTGGCCAGGTCACGCTCACAGCCAATGACGACGACCCGTCGGTGGGCCGACTCGGAATCTGAAGTGAGGCCCACTTTCAAGAAAACAAAACTTCCCTTTCTCAATTTCCTCAAACAAACAAAAGTGCGGGAGTCGGGTGAATCAGATGGACCCTTCCGGAAATTTTGGCGCAGAGGTTGCATTTAATCCGCAAGCTCCTTCTTTCAACCTTCCAAGAGACCAACAGCGTTCATGTTGACTATGAATGTTGACCATGAAACAAATGGGAACTACAGGAAGGATACAGTGCGGAAAGCACTGTTGGAAGTGATTTCCAAGCCCGGAACAATCCGGGCCTTCCGAGTGACGGCCGAGACATCAGTTCCAAATCGTCTGGCCAGTAACATGTGAACACCAAAAGTGAAATTCACATACAACCTCGAAAAGACGTGGCCCTTTAAAGCTTTGTACTAGATCGCGTCTCAAAGACCTGAGCATGCAGAAAAGGCATTGCAACATCTCAAGGGAAGAGTGAAGGTCCAAAACTGACCGTGCAGGAATGAAAACTGGCTGGATGACTTCCATTGAAGACAAAGGCAACGTGCATAGTGGAAAAATGCTTGTAGGTAAGAACCTGAGAACAAGGGAGGATGTGTTCTTTGTTCATGACACCAAATCTATGTTCCGAGAAAAAAAACACTAGCGTACCTAGATTGATATAATAATTATCGAAATCTATGCTTGTCCCCAAACACAAAAATGCTGTTCAGTTAAGCAAATTTTCGGTCCCTTTGAAGGGGACCGACGTTCTGACATTCCCAAACCTAGATGTTAAAAGAAAACCACCATTACCTCCCAGAATGGCGTCTGGGCCTCAACGGTCCAATCTGCTCCCTGAGGTGCGATTCGCAGACGAGATTGAAAAGCCCCCACCCGAGCAAAGCCGCCGGGGCTAGCAAAGTACGGGGGTGGGGAAACTTAATGCAAGTAGAAAAGAAAAACCCCAGAAGACGCCTGCAACGAGTCATGTTCCGATTATCTAGAGACCTGTCAGGCCCCAAAGAGACAAAAAAGTAGACCTGACAATGCAAAAGTGGACAACTCTGTTTTCCAGGTTAGCCAGCGCATGACGTCTTTAGAAGACAAAAACCTTAATTTTATTTTCAACTCAAAGAGATGAACTGAGTTTCCATTCGCAACGAGTAAACAAAACAGCAGAAAATGAAGCTAGCAAAGGCAACAAAAGGTTTCGTTCTGCAGTTCCCCGATTTTCGTTCCCAAAATCCAAACGTTTTACCAATAGGCCTCACGCTGCACAAAAAAGGCTGCAGTTGTAATGTCGGCTTGCCGAAAAACGATTGGAGAGGATACACGACCTCCAAAAATCAAAAAACCCGTGGAACATTATTTTTTTCTCTCGGCGACTCGGCCGGGGAAAAAACCCCAAATTCAAACGCCTGTATCTCCCAAGAAAATGGACCAATCCGTCTATCTAAACAACTCTTAATAGCCACGAACTTTATCTGTTTCCCCCCGCAAACAGAGCACGAAAATTCCATCTAGAAGTCATTCTACAACATTTAGAAAAACGCACGAAACCAAAGCCGTAAAATCACCGTAGCGCACGAGACGCCATTTTCGCCACTTGTAAATATTTGTATTTACTTTTTATTTTCACTTAGGCATAATGCCGAAAACATTAGTTTAGTGTTTTAGAGGAGGAGCTTCCTGTGCGAAGGTACTTAAACTCCTATTTAATTGTACAGATAACTTTGTATGTGTGATATTTTTTATTATGTTGAACAGCTGCAACCTTTATGAAAAATTTCCACAGCGATCGTCGACTGTCCTTTAACTTTGATGTTATTTATTTTACTCGAACTTAAATGCGTTGTAGCATTCTCTGAGCTAATATATTAATTCTTTTTATGCATTCTTAACAATAATCTTTTGCCCCCAAAACGCTACCACTAGTCCAAAATATACAGACATCGGCAATCACCGGACACGAATTTTTGTGTATATATGTTTTGTTTTAAATCTCTGCAAATCCTGACTGACCCATCCGAATGTTGCTACTAGCTTGCCCTACTATTAAAAACCAAAAGATATTTAGAAAAGATCTGTTTTCATACAATCCGAAAGTCAAAGTGTGCTTAAAAACTTTGAATCCTCAATTCCCCCCCCCCCCCCAGCCAAAACTAGTTGTGGTGTCTAACACTGCTGTTTCCAGTTAAAGCTTATAAAATTTAATAGTAATGCTCTCTGCATTACCCAAAGCCATGTATTAAGCTTTAACAAGAGCCTATTCACGTTGCAAACATGTAAATAATCAATCCGTAGCCAATAATACAAAGTAAAGGCCTATTTCCCAATGTTCAATTGAGTAAAACTCAAAACAGGCCTGTCTTTTCCATCTTACATGTCCCTACTCCTTCAAACGGCTCTGCACCAAAACCCTTTGCCATACCGACTTCTCCTCCCACTTTCCATTGTTCTCCAGGCCCTCAGCCAATCAGACCCCCGCAGCTACCCTCGACGTCCGCGCTTTCCCCCCTCTCCAGCATAAAACCCCAGCCCCAGAACGCAATTGTTAGCACAGCTCACAGATCTCTCAAGCTAGAAGGGTCACGCCGGTCGGGTGTGGAGATGTCACGTCCGGGATTGCCATGCCGGGCAAAATGGTAGTGTTTGTAAGTAAACTAGTTTAACTTTAGAAGTTTATCTTTAGGATCCCCCAATTCTAAATTTATAGTCTAACTTAAATTAACCTCTAGCTTGGAGTCTTTATGGTTGGTAAGCCTTATCGGCATTGCTGGTCTTTACCACCTTAATGTTAGAGTAGGCATCTCTTTCTAAAAAGCCAGTTTCTTACTTTGTTCATTCTTTAATGTAAACAAAGGGACGGTTTGATCCTCGCGAGGAAAAATAACTGTGGGACGACTTGAAAACTACAGTTGTCAAATATAGTTGTAACTTAGCAGACGCGGTTCAGCTTGCTGGGTATTCCTTGATAGGAACCCAAGATAAAAATGATTTTTCTTGTCTAAATTAAGTGTTTAAGAACAAATATCGTTGTTCTTGTATTCAAGTGAATTTCTAATGTAAATTCTTGATTTATTTGTTTTTGCCAAACTTGTCAAAAGCTGAACTAGTGAACTAAATGTAAAAGTGTTATTTTTTCATTCTGATGTTTTAAAATAAAAACCAAGAGTTTTTAAACCTCAGGTTCGTTCCCTAGTAAGATTAATTGTTTCTAGTGTAAATTATTATGTAGCCCATTTTAGCTTTATACTTCGCTTAAGCAATTAAATTAATCCACCGTTGGTGGCAGTGTATTACCGGAAGCATTAAGGTTAGGCCTAGAATAGGACACCGACGCTCCATCCCCCATGCCGGGACTGTAGCCCATGCTGTGCTTATTGTCGTAAAGTCGAAATAATCATGTAACCTGATGCAAAGAAGTACTCGTCAACCAAGGATGTCGGGGGCGCTACAAGCACCTCAGCCGTCGTAGCGTCTGCCGCTACACAGTGCAAACGTGGTAAATTGCCGTTATGCAGCCACAGAACCTCATTCAAAATACAGTGTCAGCAACAAGGAAGGAATTTAAAATAAAAAATTTTAAAATTCCCTAACGAAAACGCAAGGGAATAAGCTAGGAAATAACGAGCAAGAAATTTAAAATTAAAAAAATTTAAAATTCCTTAACGAAATCAAAACAAGGTATTAAGCTAGGAATTAACAAGCAAGGAATTAAAATTCCGGAGAACACCCACTGTGCAGTGACTGCCTGGTCAACTGGAAGAATCACCGTAAATAACAGCATGACACGACCAATGTGAAGAACCAGACGCGGCCATGCAACAGCCTGTCAACTCCCAATCACGATGGCCGGCCACAGCCGGTGACGGGTGCGGTGAAGTGTAACCAGAATTAGGTCTAGTTGTGACGAAATTACGACGTGAAACAACACGTGGCGAACAAGGAACACTGATGAACTGCGAAGTATACTTCTGTTTAGCATCCTTGTCGGTCTGATAATTTGCACATTTCGCACAGGACTTTATGGCGATCGCCATGTCCCGAGCATGGGTCAATTTTTCTCCTCGGAGATTTAGTGGCTGAACCCCGTTTTCGGCATTTTCTCTGCCACGGGGTTTTCCTTTTGGCGAACTCCAGTTTTATTTATAGGCCTACGGCTAATTCGGAGTTTGAGTTGCTTTTATGTTTACGAGAAACACCAGCAACGTCGCCCACCACTGCAAGCTTCGGCCCGATTGTGTCCGCTTGCTGCAGCGCTGCCACTGACCCAAGTTGTCAAGACCAACGAATACAAGAGGCACTTACCTGTCGGAGAAGTGTCATTTTATTTACCACTGTTCTCCATTTGACCTGACTCGCCGGAAAACTTTGTGAAAGGACCTAAGCAACGAATGCACTTTGGGCTGTGCATCGTCGCTTATTTTCGTGGGCTACATACAACACAGGGTCGTGTTATTAGAAGCTAACGTCGCCTTTTATTTAGCCTACGGCTTGGTAGCAACGATTCAGCCCCATCTCTTAGGCTCCGGCCCGGCCACGGCCATTTGCCTAGAGACTCCCACCAAAATTTTTTATCATTTAAGATCATTTGGCCCATTCTGCTTCCCCCGGTTTGATAATCGCGTCCTGTTGGCAGCAGAAATAATTCCCTCGCGACGTCATGTCATTATTTGCAGTTCCGATCATGCAAAATCTCACCCAACTGCAATGGAGTCTCCTAATGGATTTATAGGGGAGGGAATTATTGACACTACATCCAACAACCTCTGACCTTCCATTTAATTCTTGCTCTAAACCAAAATAAATTTATGACCAGTTAAAATAGCTACGTTATGTAAACGAGCGCCACCGAAAACGCCTGTTTTTAAAAAATGAAATTTTTTTTCTCGAGGCACCCAAATGCCTCGCCGAGGCATATTTGGCCGTTTTCACAATAATGGTCCGATTTCCACAAACTCTGCAACGTTTAATAGCCTGTCCAAATACAAGATACTTGGGGAAGCCCAAATCCGAACTTTCCACCTTGAAGACCATTAAAACTACATTTGAAGATCGACCAAAACCAACCACATCGCACCTTCATTATGGCCGCCATTATAAAACTCTGTATTTTTGTATCTTCATTTTATCCTTCTCTTTTAGGGCAAAAAGCCCAAACATATTAGCTTAGTGTATTGCATGAGGTTTGTACAGACAACCATTTTGAAGTGTGATATTTTTTATTGTGTTTGTCGGCCGCAATCCATATGGAAAATTTCCACAACGATCGAATTTTTACTTTAAAATTTTAAACGTTAAATGTTCTCTGTAACTTAATGCGTTATAGCATTCAACTAGCTAGTTTATTTAACCGCATTTATACTTTTATTATATTCTTTTACCCCCAGAAACGCTACCATATGTCCAAACGTATAAACGTCTTACGACCTGGCATTCTACCGGACACGAATTTTTCAGTGTATATATGTTTATTTTAGTTCTCCTCCGACCTGACTGAGACCTAACGAAATCTGCAAATAGCTTGATCTACTATTAAACACTAAAAGAATTCTTAAAAAGATCTGTTTAACCCAATTCCGACAGTCAAACTGTTGTAACGGCGGACGCTACGACGGCTTAGGTGCTTGTAACGCCCCCG